>DWJZ01010596.1:0-10035 GCA_018249125.1 Asbolis capucinus
TGTAATAGAAATATCTATTTAAGTATGTATTTAAAAGTATATATGTATGTTTATCAGTTGTCTGATCACCATAGCACGAGCTAACGCTTAGTTTGGGTTCAGATGGCCGTGTGTGAGTTGTCCGTAGATATTTATTTATATTATTTATAATTAGCGATTCTATTCATTACTATGTTAATTAGTTTTCCGATCACTATAGGGTACTGATAAACATACAAACATATTGTAAAAAGTATCTATATAAGTATTTATTAAATTAATATAAGTATTATAGCGGACTCGCAGGTCGAGGGTTTGATTCCATATTTTTCCTGTCATGCTCAGGATTCCTTCATCACCAGACTAAGAGGCCTGCACTTTAAAGATATATAGATCGCTTCACACCTACGCCCTCTACCTGGTACCCTATAATTTAGCCAACCTTCCCGCACCTATAGCTACGAGCTTTATAATGAAATATGTTTCAATAACTGCCTGACTTTTCATAACTTCCAATCGCAGTCTGTGCTTGATGCAATTTCGATCTAGAATAAATGGAAATAATTCAAAAAAATCTTTTGTAGCGTTTTCAGCAACTAAGATACATATACTTGTATGTGTTTTGTTCTACCACATTACTTATTATATTTTTGAAAATTTGTTAATTAACAAAATATTGATCACAGACTAAATACAAAATACGAGTAGGTATATAGTGGTGTCAGTCAAACAAAAAACTTAAAACATATAACATCAATCTAAAAGTTATGTTCTGGCAACCTTGATCTTTTGTAGCAGTGATAGCCTAGTGGTTTGAACGTTACTGCTGGCCTGTATAAATTCTGCGGACGCGGACTTCTAATTTCCAAAGTTATGTAAATGCGTGTCAGAAGTTGGTTAACACTTGCTATGGTAAAGGAAAAATCGTGACGAATCCGGGATTCTTCTCTACTACTCTTGGGAGTTCTCCATAAATTTCTCAAACATGTGTGAAGTCCATCAATCTGCACTTGACTAGCGTACTGGACTATATCCTATACTCCTTGGACTTACATTGTGAATGGAGACCCAAGCCTGGAGGCGGGACAGTCATGTGTTGCAATCATGTAATAATTCCAAGTCGATGCGTAGTTCTTCGGGTCGAGTCGTAATAAAACAGAAAATATTTCTTTTCATAAAACGATTCATTTGTACAAAATATTGAAAATATTGTCAATCCGAGGAATAAATAAAAAAGTTTTCATCTCCGAACTTTACCAATTTAAACTTAAATCGTCATGTTTCAGTCGTAAGAGGCGCTTTCTTGTTGTCTTCGCTCAGATGGAGCTAATGTTTATTGAAAAAAAGATACTCAAAATAAACGATTGTGTTTGATGAGAAATCAAGATGCTGTAATAGCGATAATTGTTTTTTCTTGGAATAGATGTCACGTTAATGATAAAGAAGATTAAAGAGAATAGAAAATATACTTTAAATTTCTCTGGTGAACAGGCAACAATGTCTTTCCTTCTGCGATGTACGCTAGCGGAATCTCTAATACTGCACATTGGAGCAACTTAGTTATGTTCTTGGTTTCCTCAGTCATGAGGGGACACCAGTGCTCAATGTTGGGCCATTATGCATCCCGATTACTTATGTAGAGAAATCTTAAACTCAGGATTTTTCAACATAGATAATATTTACGTAAAGTTGAGTTATTTTCAAGAAGTATCTCGAAGAAGTCTTGGGGAGGGTCATAAAATATCTTATTTATCAAGATGGCCTGATCGTCGTAAATCCTACCGCTGTTTACCTTGCGGGAGGAGATTTATTATTCCACAATTTTGTGACATGAAGTCACCATAAACATATTTGTTTATGGAAATCGTGCGGCAAATTATGGAGTATGGGGTTTAAAACAGAAATAGGAGCCTATACCAATGAAAGCTCTGGCAATGTTTGCTCAAGCTGAATCATAAAGTTGAAATACAAAGCAATAATAAAATTAATATTATAATGATGGGTATTTTTAATACACTCATGAACCTCAAATATTTAACTGACCTGTTGATCTGTTTAGTAAACCTGATTACTAAGCTGGAGCAGCAATGTCTGTTATGTCTGTAAATATATATACATATAAGTATATATTTGAATTGATTAAGTATTTGTATTATGAGGAGACACATAGTACAAGTTAACGCTTAGTTTGGATTCACACGGCCCTGTGTGAGTTGTAGCAAGATATTTATTTATTATGTATTTATTTATATAATATTTAAGAACGACTCTCTGGTATCACAATATGTTTATTGTGTTCTCCTGTTGGAGAAGAAACGACAAAACTTGATATAATACCACCGAGAGCCAAGCTTAAAAGTTACTTTGGATTTAAGATAACCTTACTGCATGAAATTGACAATGTCAAACAAAAATGTGTTAAATTTAACAAACAAGCGCATTTGCGAAACCTACATATACATATACATATATACGAAAGCTGCTAAAAGATGTAATTTGTGAAACTACAAATGTAACACGTTGTATCCTATTGTTTGACACTAAGCTTTCCGAATAAAATAAAATAAAAAATAAAACTAATACAGAGTGCGGAATAACCCTCGCCACTCGTGCGAGTGCGACCACCCGTCTAACTTCAAGCTCAACATTGTTCAGTGTATCACGCCACAACTTGTATTTAGTAGTTCTGTTACTCTGAGTTCAATTCGTTAATGGTCTACTAATGAGCATGGGTTCCTTGTCATTAGAAGACCGGACTACACTCAGCTCCAGCGTGGATTGCTTGTTATTATTAGTCTAATAATATTATTTCAAAAACATCTCTTATTTTTACAGCAATTAATCTTAATTAAGCAAAACGGACTTCTGAATATAAGACAAAACAAAATAAACTTATTCCGTTTTTGAAAAAGCAGCATGTAATTACACTTCATCTGTTTTCTCCAAATCTTTTTCGGCTACGTGAACCTTAATAAATGGCGAAACGAATTAAGGAATGATAAATCTTCCTTTGTAAAATATAGTACAGCTGAAATAACCACAATTGCGTCGTCTTCCTTAATACCAGTATCTCCACTGTTCTACATTCCTGAATGAGTCGTTCTTCATCATTCATGTCTTTTAAGAAACTCTCATTAACTTGTATTTTATCATTAATTATTTATCTATTGTTGATAAGTATCGTTTCTAACATTTAAATTAGTTCAATCATAATTCTAAATGAATTCATCAATATATACCAGGATGTCATTATCTCTTTTTACGACATAAGACGTCTGTTCAATACAAAGCAGATTCAATATGTTTAATTTAGAGCTGTGTTTTATTCTTAAAATACTTTTTATTTTTCATTACGCGCCACAGTTTCACGCTACCACTCTCTCGAAATATAAGCAAAGCAGTGACCTCAATATTTATTCCCGTCAGTGCTTCGTTTGCGAATTAACGGTCTAAAAGTTGGCGAAGTATCTCGAGTGAAATATAGCCCCAAATATTATCACATCGCCCGAAGATGGTAGGCAAAAGGTCGACAACGGACCGTGCAGTGAAACTGAAAGGATTTTTGTGAAACCGTTTATTATAAGTCGTCTCACTGTGAAAGATAGAGTGATATGATGAACAATTTTATAAGCTTATTATAACTTTAACATTCAAATAGTTATGGTGGCAAATTTTTGTGGAATAATGATGTACTTAAAACGTGTTAAATTTTTGTAGATGATTGTCATCGAGAATATAATATTGTTGTCGATTTTGAGTCACAATAAAAAATAAATGTCGCTCAAATATTTTCAACATATTTATTTTCGATAGTGGATCTTTCTAGAGCTTACTTTAATTAAATTGACACGTTACACACACATTCCAGACCGACCTCTACAACTTTGGCGTCGGTCAACAAGTATTTCATCTTATCCATGTTTCATCACCAAACCCCTCTGTCTTATTTATTTTGAGAAACAGTAGATAACGCTTCGAGCAGAATCACTACAAGGTATTTGTCACCAAAACAAAGTTGTGATGTTTTCAAAGTGGTTCTGGTTGAATTCACTTGGCTCGTTAGTATTGTCCAATATATATCATTCTTCTTATGTATCTAAAACCTTATAGCAAGTCAAGACAGGGGCAATTATAAATGGACTTTCTTCGTCAGATTTTAGGTATTCAATATTTGTCTCTCAAATAGTTCATTATTGGTCATCTAACGATGATTGGGGACCGGGGGCTTTAAGTATCTTTCAAAGCCTGGAAGCAAGCACTCATAAAATGTTTGCTACTGGCAGTCATATATCTAACTACCTGCTTTTGCTTAAGTTTTTCGATTGCTTACGATCGGAATCAGCCGCCAGGCTATGAACGCTTCATAGATGGTAGGACTGGGTGCAATTATGAACTTATTTTTTTATTATATTTGCCGGATTAACTTTCACCATCTTGCCAGTTGGTAGCCATCAAACAATTCATTTAACCAATTAATTTAAACAATTGATTTGATATTGATAGACCAAGAGCTCGTTACACTGGATGGCAAGTGATCACCATCGCCCAATGAAATAGCTAAATGGTCAATACAACGCCAGCCCTCAAGGAGAGCTCGTTCTAGCGAAGAACAGATCAAAACGCGCTGTGAAAAAAGAGGAAGCTCATTCCACATTGTGAGTACGTGGCAAAAATTGTGATAAATAAAGACAGCGATGTCTCTTTGACGATGAGAGAAAACCTTTAGCGGGGTAACGTTCGTATAGAAGCTTCGCCATTTCATTGAAATTCGAGTAGCACATAAAATGAGACGTAAATTTCAGATACTAATGCTGGAACATTCGTTGGTTCGGTAACGTGGCTTAGTTTGTTTTTATGGCCGTCAACGGCGGATGCTGCGGCCATTTCGCTTAGCGTGAAACGTTTGACTTTGTGACTTTTAGTTTGGTGTTTATCACGTGAATAAATATGTTACATTAGCATTTCTTTCTTTTTAAGTTTTAATGAGTGACTAGATAGTAAACGTCAGTTATTTGAATACTAGCTTCTTCCCGCGATTACGTCGGCGTGGTACGGCTACCCTTTCTCAACCCATTTCACCTTCCCTTTCACTCCCCACTCTTCACTTCCTAAAGTTAACACTACATCTAACGCTTAATACAAAGCGTTATTCTTTTATTTTTGACTAGAAATTGGCCCCGCTTTACTTCGGAAGAAGACAGGATTATTCAGGAAGAAAACCAATAATTCTTCTCGTAATATAAGCTACAAACATGCATAATTGTGCCTTAATTGGTCCAGTGATTTACCATACTAATTTAAACCTATTATCCTGCGGGAAAAAAGTTATTTCCTACGATAAAATGTATCCTATAACTATTCTCGGGTTTCAAACTTCGATTATACCAAGATTCATCTAAATCTAGGACAGATTTAGTAGTAGTTTTTGTATGAAGCTCGAACAGACAGACAGACGATAAATAAAAAAAAAAAATATTATAACAAAGTATCCCTGCATCAAAGTTTTCAAAAAATATTAAATATTTTTTAAAATATGAAATATTAAATATTTTGTACAGAATTGACCCTGTCACATTTTTATTATTAGTAAAGATAATGAAAAACTTTCATCCCCTTTTAATCTAAAAGATAACTTCAAACTTGACAAGCACCAACTTTCATTTCATATCAAAGAATCATTAAAATATGTTCACCCAGAAAAAAGTTTGATGGTATTAAATCAACCAAACCTATCAAAGAATGTACAAAAAGGCAAAAATCTTTTATACCATAGATCAAAGATTTTAGCATGACCGTTGACTAAAAACGCGACAGTCCTACTTCGTTCTTGCACTTCACGGCTCATGAAAGGATTTTTATAATTATCACCTCGTAAGACCCCTTTAGTAGCTGCAAAAGGAATGTTACTTTCGTGTAAATTCCTTTCAAGATAATGGTGCCTGTAAAATTCCGCTTTATGTACCCCACTGCAAAAAAGGTTATTAAACAGGAGTGGATCAACGGGGAAAGGTTAGGTAACAATAAAAAAGGTAAGGCTAAGATCCGAGGTCAATTAGGTACTTGTCCCATAGCGAGCGATAAAGATAAAAATGTTAATCCCTTGTAGAATAACTTGACGCTCCATTCAAGTCACAAATCTGTTTTACAACTATATCACCAATTCAATGTAAATTTAATGGTTTCTGTAGTAAAATTCTTAATGTTTTCCGGTGCCCTTTGACAACAGGCCAACTTAACTATTTTATGTTGTAAGATAGTTAGTAAACTGAAATTAAAATCTATAATACTTTTTTTATTATTTGACACTATCAGCGGCACAAAAAATATAGAAAGAAAGAAACACATTTATTTCGTCATAGTACAAAGTTATTTTAAATACAATGAACACAGTTATACAATACCCATAGCGAATTGTCGAAACACTCAGCTTGTGCCATGGAACGGCTACCAACCACGGCTGCTGGTTTTCAGCGCTGCCCCATAGTTTCGCGCAGTTTAGCATGCGCTGTAAATAAAATTAACTAAATAACAACAATATAATTTAAAGAGAAAATAAAAAAAAAAAAAAAATATATATATATATATGAAAAAGACAAATAACGGATTTGTGTTTATGACAGAATAGAACAGACGAAATAATCTCCTTCACCGACAGATTGATGTGGTTATACATTTTTAAGCCAGTGTAATGTAAACATCTAAATGTGGGTAATGAATTCCGTAATGATTTAGAAGTTTAGAAGTCGATTGTGTTCAAATAATTTATTCCGAATAAAAAAAAAATTATGTTTGTAGTTCACATAGATATAAACAGGTAAAAATTGTTTTATGTTTTAATGATGCGTTACTAATCTAACTCCCTCTTTTTATAGTACTTATTCCGAAGCAGGAACCTGTAAATTGTTGTCTAGTATGGAGTTCATTTGCTTAATGACGCTATTTAATGATAAACCTTAGACTTAGCAACGACGTACCCTTCCACTTTTAACTTTATCTTCCTTACGTTTGAAGATATTACATTACATTATTTCTAGCCGGCCGACACTTTTAATGTTGCTAATATGTGGCAGTATTCATAATGTAACCCATTTATTCTCGCTTATTTATAGCATGAAACAATAGCTTATCTTTATTCGCCCGCTGTCATACAACAGCGTGCCCCACTGGTCGGAGGCCTTTGTTTCAACAGCCTTTGTTGGACCGGTCCCGCTCCGAATACTTTCAATGGCAACGATTTTTCAGTTGGACTAACTGCTAGGAATACTCATAAAACGGGGGTAAACAATCGAAGGGAACGGCCTGTAGGTCGGTATCTAACAATAGAGTCGTAGATCTATATCGACGTTGAAAGTTATTTTTTTATTTAGGCAAAAATGCGTCTTAACACATGCCAGCTCACTCAGAATATTGGCTGGTATTTTGATTATTTAGTTACATTACCATATTTCGAGTACGCTGCGTATCGCTCCTTATATTGACAATACGAGTAGAGCAAAGTGATGTCCTACAGTTTTATAGAGGACTTCTCATGCTCATAAGCGCTTCCGTCCTCTGTAGGGCACTTTAAACCGTTGGTACTGAATGTTGTTAGTACATAAGCCATGTCTGAAGAGGCTGGGTGGCATAAATGATAAATAATAATAATAAACATCTTTGGACAACTCACACACCGCGACCTGACTCCAAACTAGGCGTTAGCTTGTACTATGGTGATTAGACAACTGATAAACATACATATATATTTTAAATACAAACATCCATATAAAGATATTTATACCTAGACACAGAACAAACATGGCTCATCACATAAAGTTTGACCTGGGTGGAAATCGAACCCATGACCTTGGTGTAACAGTCAGCTTCACTAACAAATAAACCAACCGGCCTGTCAATTTGAATTTTTCACTAACCCCTCCATCAATCTATGTTGAAGTGGGGTGTTTGTGAATGGCGTTATGAAGAGATATCACAGGCATAAGCCATAAGTGTGTGCCATAGTAACGCCCGAAATCTCTTAGAAGGTCGCCAGTCTCTTTTCAAATGCAAAACTCAGGATTTCTTTATTGTCATACTGATTATCCGGCCCAGTGGATATGATCCACGGTCAGGGCATTCTCAAGCAACGCTTGGCATAATGACAGGTAACTCTGACATAATGTCAGGTACACCAGACATAATGACAGGTAACCTGAGTACTTTCCATCTCGATCATTTCCTTTCCAAAACACGATATGTTTGCGCGCTAAATTCGACACTTTTCTCGTGTTTCTTTGAGAATACTTTCACTTCTAACGACTCAGTGGCTCTCTATCCAAACTCTGTATCCAAATATAGGGATCTTGGGTTTGATACCGAGTATCAGCGTTTGTGTGATGGCTGTGGTTAGTCTCGATTCTGGGTTATAAATATTAATATTGTTATTCATTGGTATGAAGGAGGCCCTCTGACACAGGAATTCCTCGTTAAGTTGTATCAGTATGGTTTTATTATTATTTAAAATTTGGGCTAACTTGCTTTTTCATTTGGATTTTGGTTTAATCGTACTATTGTTGGTACTTAAGTAGTTTTAGTACTTCCGATTGCTGTTTGGTTTGACATAAAAAATATAACAAAGTAACTTAGACTGCAAAAGAAAACAGCTTTAGTTGGATAACGACAGACTTTTAAAAAAAGTTTTATACCAGTGTTAACTGAGAATGGCTTTCATCCTTCGTTGGCCCATTACTGAGCACGGGTCTCTCCTTACTGAGAAGGCCTAGAGCATACTCCGTCACGCTACTTCAATGAGGTTAGTGGAGGGGTTAATGGCCAACCCAAGTAGCGGAAGGTTTTATGTATCTGGGAGGCCTTCGACATGGCTTAAAGATTAAGATCCGTCCACAACAACCGGGATCGACTATTACGTGCCCTCTGAAGCACGGAAACCTTCATGAATTTGGTTTGCCACTAGCGGTCAACCATCCTCCTACGGACAGTGCCCGCTGTAGCTTAACTTTTGCAATCGGTACAATCGAAAGAAGTCGCTGGGCTATGAACACCTTAACTGAGAATACAGTTAATAAAATGTATGACGATGATTAAAATTTTATACATCTTGATAAAATTTACGAAGTCGACTTACAAGAAATTTAATTGAGGCTTCGGATATGAATTTCCATTAACATATTGAGAGAGTTATTTCTAAATGATCGATGTTAAAGAATTATGAATGCAATATATGTATTTACATGTATAAAAACACTTCAGTATATCAAAACATCAAGTTTATAATTGGTAGCATCTAATTTATATGTACTACTTTACCAAGTTATAGTTCATAGACAGGCGGTTTGTGTTAATGGTACGAGTAAGTAGTCAGCTGAGAATGCTATAGAAAGGGCATCTGAAACGAAAGTTGGTGATCGCTAGGTCGCTGGTGAAAATAAGGAATAGAAATATTTCTAACATGAAATATATTATAAACACCAGTATAGGCTACGTGCAATTCAGGGTTCCGAAGTTGACGTAATAGCAGACAATGGTGTAATGGACGGACAGACGGACGGACGGACTAATTTACTAAACTCTAATAAATCGTCAAAAATGCATTTTCAAACACATTATCGACACTCGTTAACTTCATTACAACTACCGGGTTAAAAGTTGATACTCACAGCTACTTAAAATTTAATTTCTTAATTACCTTTCTATAACAGAAGACTGTTTCATGTATTCGCTTCATGGCATTGGTAGGCTAGTTTTCTTTTTATTTTGTTGGCCTCTTGATGAACATCGTCCTATCGATATACGCCATCATCATCTCAACCCGTCACGGCCCAATGTTGAGCACGGGTCTATTCTCTGAACTTCACACACTTTTGAGATTTCCTCACGATGTTTTCCTTCACCGTTATAGCGAGTGACATTTAAATGCTTAAAACGCGCACACTCCGAACTCCGAAAACTCAGAAGTGCGCGCCCTGGGATTCGAATCCGGACACCCGAGTTGGAGTCCGAATTCCTAACTACTGTAATATCACTGCTTTCCAAAGTTTTAACTGTACTGGATATCGATAT
>DWJZ01010597.1:0-10034 GCA_018249125.1 Asbolis capucinus
AATTTAAACTATTTTTTTTAATATAATGTTTATAAGTGGCCAGTTCTAAAAACTTTCAGTTTGGCCCTCGTATATTACTGATATTATCTTCGTCAGCAATGTTCACACTGCACCATACTTCCTGCGGCCTGCGTAAGCCTTCGGCTTGCGTCCTTCATGCGGCCTGGCGGAGGGGTTAATGGCCAAACCAAGTGTCAAAGTTTCTCACCCACTCAAAGGCCTCCAACATGGGCGGACGTGCCCTTTGAAGCACGGAAGTGGTCAGGATTTTTTTGCCACTAGCGATTAATCATCTTGCTTACGACCATGCTAATTGTTGCTTAATTTTTTCCATCGCTTGCAATTGAAAAAAGACGGCTATGAACGATTCAACTCTGCTCACTTGTCTACTCATAAAATCTTTCTTTGTGACAAGCTAAACCAGGCAAATTAACAATGTGAATAAAAATAACTATACAAACTATACCTCAACAAAAGGTCATAAGCACGCACTCTTTTTTGGGTCCATGGATATGTCTAGAATGCGAAAAATATATAAGTATATAATATTGAGCATGAAATTCTATCCCAAATCTAACCAAGCATTGCCTAACATCAAAATCTAATACCTGTCGTCACTAATAACCAAATGACAACGTAATCAAATTAAATACAAATCGCGCTAATGCAAAACAAAATTGAACATCGCCGATCACCAAATAACCTAATATACGTCTAATTGATATTACAGGACATCCAAATTGCACGTATTTGCATATAGTACGTTCACGAATATATTTAGTTCCTGGTTGAGAGATGCCTTACATTTATCAGCATAATATAAATAAATTTTGGTGCATAAACTTACAGTAAATAGAAGTCGAAAATTAGCAGTAATAGTATAACGGTTCGAATTATGATTTTCCAGACATCAGGTACTGATGTCGAATACAGTACTTCCAATTGTGAGGAAAATTGTATTTTATGTTGATTATTAGTTGCTTCAGTGAAGGAAAACATAAGGAAGAACTTCATACATAACTGAGACTTCCCCTTAACGATTTATTTACTATTACAAAAAAGCTCAATTATGCCCTCAAAATATATTTTTTAAGTAAAGGCATCAATTTTTATATTGATTGAAACATACCCATGTAAAAGGCACGAAAAATCTTTTACCTTATTTCGAATCAATGCGGACATATAACGAGACTCCCTCATTCGATTCAGGTTTAGGTGATAAATACATTCTCACTTAGCGTGATTAAAATCGATGAAACAATGCGGTCGACAGTCGTTCGTGTTTGCGAATTTATTTTATGACCAGTGGTAGTGGTATTTACAGCTTGCCATAATTTTGCAGCACGCCTTTTATGGTGATTGAGAGAATCAAGCGAATGAACCTATTTGGTAGTTGAACCAATTTCTGTGAAAAATTAGCTTTGCTGGTATGATGGTTTTATTGCAACCTTTTTAAATGAACACCTTATTTCACCTCTTCTTCTCTCTCTCTCTCTCCATGATTGTGCTTATTAATATCCTATCATGTACCTCCTTGTTTGCCACTTGAAATTTTAATTATAGACCAAGTTCTTTTCTTAGCGGAAGTTAAGAAATAGATATATTCATAGAATTATGATAATCAATTATTTGATTAATTCACCTTTTTAATGTAGGTACCCCGTCAGCTCTTGATCCTTAATTATCTCCTTAAATTTCTATAAAATTAATTCATAATTAAATATTTTATTAATATGTAACCATTTTCACGAATAACTCAGAAAAAGGACAATGGACTTTGGCATAATTAAAATTTCTCCGGAGAAGGAGCACAGAAAGCCAAAAAAGACTGCAAATTAATTGAAAATCCATTAAACTACAGCATAAAAACATGACACAAACTACCATGCATTTCACAAAACTGCACTGCCAATAACAATTTATTTTTAGATTTAATTACATGTGAATTTCAGACAAGATCTCTGCCAATGTAAACATCGAGTCCAACGCTGCGGTTACTTAACAAAATTGAACTCGAAACCTTCACTAATTGCGCCATCTATGCATAATTACAACGTAACTCTATCTCTCCAAACTTTGGTAACAACCGACGCCATTAGCATAAACATTTCATTGGCCGTCGTTACCTTAAAGTGGGTTTTACTATAAACCTGTTTATCGGGTGATACAGTTATTACTATTGTTTGTGTGGCTCGTGTTGAAATGACTACGCCATCACATTTAGCTTTATTGCTGCTTTGCTTTAATTATATATTAGAACCAAATATACAAGAGGACTAGCAGAGCCATACAAAAAATCGTACGTATGAAACATAGGTAAAAATGTCACAAGTTCTCACATAAAACCATCAATCCTATTTGTTAAAAGTTCCCAGTTGTTATTGCTAGATCTAACGTTAACAGTTAACAATGGTCTTAGGCCAGGGATGGCAAACCTTTTTGTATCCACGTACCATTTTCTAAAGTCACCCTTAAAGAGGCTATCGACGTGCTATTAAATAATTTAGATTTTACGTCGCGTTCGCTCGTCTAATACCTAAAAGGTCCTATTTCAAACTTTTTTTGTAGTGCCTACAATGTGCATTGGGCACGTGACATGGGTAATTGGTGTCGTGCATTGGGCACACATGCCATTGGTTCGTCATCCCTGACTTAGGCTATGTAGAAACCCTTTGAGCGGTATAAAAACTTTGAACGCTTGGGATAGTCGGCAATTGGCACCGCGATCGCAGTAGCTTGGTGGAATATGCTCTAGGCCACCTCAGTCCCGAGGAGAAACCGTTGGTCAGTAGAGAGCTCTCTTGTTCTGCTACTAATAGGCTATTGAACACACACAAACACATACAATAGTTAAGCATGGCTGGCGCGCTATTATCTCAATTATTACGTATTAATTAAGTCGGACTAAAAACTAGAGAAAAACCGACCAATATCAGGGCCGGAACGTAAGGTGTTGCGTTCCTAGGCTCGATTCCGGTAAGCGTTATAGGATATCTTACTTATACAAGCCAGGAATGCGTCGTTATCTGTCATTATTATTATTTTGCATGGTGGTATTATAACACACTCATACACAAAAACACGTTATATTTAAATCACAATTGAAGTGGTGGCTTTTAATGTGATAGATTTTAAAAACTATTTATCTCATTGGGAACAATATTTCGTAGGTACTAGTGAGGTTTAAAATAATAAAAACTGTGAATTATCAATTCCTCTAGCAGACGGAACATTTTAAAACAAAAAAAAGTTCTATTTAATCTATGCTCAAATATTATTGAGATTTTTAAAGTGCATTTGAGGGAAATACTCCCAAGTACATTCTAAAACGTTGCTTCAGGGAGCACTACATCTTGTTCGGGACTGGCTTCAAATGTAGCGAGGACCGCGCTTAGAGCAAATTTACAATGCTTTTAGTTTCACTCCAGTGGTCGGCTCACACGTTTGCGAGCGATCTGTTTTTGGTTACAGATGCACGAAAAATAGATGTCTCGGTATATCGGCTTCAATTATTTACTCTCGAAGAAATACGGTTATGAATTAGGCCTATTACTCGGGGGATCCGGATTTGAATCCTAGCACACTTATGACTTTGCGAAGTTATGTGAAATTTAGGCATTTAAATGTCACTCGCTATAGTGGTGAAGGAAAACATCGTGAGGAAACCTGCATGCCGCGGAGTTTGCAAAACTCAAAGGTGTATGAAGTGTGCCAATCCGCACTTAGCCAGCGTGGTGGACTATGGCCTTAACCATCTCATTCAGATAAGAGACCCGTGCTCAATAGTGGGCCGTGATGGGTTGAGATGATGATGATTGAAGAAAACGTTTTATAATTATCATGTCATGTCATCACCAGTCATGATTTTTATTATGGATGTAGATGAAAGTTTATTTTGCCATACTATATATTAATATTATATAATGCTGGCTTATATTGTTATCTTATATTGTTATTAATTGTTGTTATATTGTAATTAAATTAAGGAAATATCGAGTTACCAAAATTATATATGTGTACTTTATATAAAATGGGTGCCTGAAGACGAATAAATAAATTTATTATGTAGTACAGAATGGTAATCTTTTTTGACACTTAAAATATACTAATAATGACTAACAATATAAATAATCAACATTTTGTGCAAAATAGCCAAGTTCATGTGTGACATTTATGAAAATTTTTACTTTTCAAAACTGCGTTTTCCTTAAAATCTTTAAAAGTTGTTTTTTGCTTCAAAATTTCATATTTTTTGGTTATATATACATTCAAACACAACACATCAAAAGAACTTTATAGAAATTTTTCAGTGTGTATTTTTTTCAATGTCGTATCCTTGAATATTTAACCATCCATGTTCCAAAGGGAATAAGAGCAAAGGGGAAGACGTAGATTTTCTTATGCCATTAACATGTATATTACCTTTAATATATCGCCCAAACCTTTTTGATGGCATGACAAACAATTTATTCGCAATTTGGAACAGAAAACATTTTCTGTTTTGAATATCCTTTTGGATCAATGCACTTTATATCGAGTTTTATGCTAAGAGGCTTAAATAAGAATAACAGAGAGACTTCAAAAGCATGAACTACTTTTACTATTTACTACGTTTTCAAAAAGGAGTGCCAAGAAATTAAAATTTTGTAATGGTTGTTGGTAGTGCCAATACAACTGCAATTGTTATAAGTTACTATATATTTAATGATTTTATTTATCAAAGTAGTGAAACTATTTTATTCATAAAAGTATTTCAATTTCGCGTACATTATTATATCCTTTGTTCTGAAGAATGAACTCAAAGTTTATGAAAATATTCAATCATAAATCTTCATTAACTTTGTTTCTTGCACTACTACTTCATATTTTATCAATTTAGCTCCGACCTTCTCAACGACGACAACTCCTTTCAGTTCACCATTTTCAACTCAACTAACTTTAATTTAGAACTCATTTTCAATTATCATTTTAGAAACATTATTTCTCAAACCTTTCTGAAATCAGTTTTCATTTAGCACTGTATTACCTTCAATTTGAAAATGGCACAGAGGGAAAGCAATCAGAGGAAATACGAAATAAACCTCTATTGTGAAGGAGTCGACTTTATCCAGTTTAGAATGACCTGCGTTGGCTGGTGAACGTTCCAGTTAATAAGAAGGATATAGAAGTTGTGAATGTTAAATTGGGATCTGAGGAAATTGGTAGGGTTTTACATAAAATAAGGAAAACGCTCGCAGCATATTTGGAAGGAAATCTCGAATATCACTTAGCTAGCGGAGTTATAACAATAAATTCTGGATAACATTTACATACGGACGCTTGAGCTGAAGGGCGACGGTGTAACGGTTGGCTTGCCACGCTAATGCTGGCACCAAGATTTTCCTGTTTTTCAGGCAAGTTTCGAGTACTATTAGATTTTATGCGAGTTTGATTTGTGTGAATTTAATTCTGATCTGAATAGAAACTACCCTCGTGCATTTTAATGATTTAAAAAGGGTAGTTATTGTTACTGTAATACCCTTTCTCAAAGATGTTCGATTTTAAAAATAAGGCGTAACGTAGACTTATAACAATACTGTCCAAATAAATTACGATAAGGTGAGGGTTGAGTTTCTTAGACCTTTTGCAGTACACCCTCACGAAATTTGTTGATTCTAGATGGTCTACTGGTATAGCTTGTGTTGTTGTTTTAATGAGTATATTAATTTCGTATTACTAACAACTACTAACTGCTAAACAACTTTATAAAAGTAGGAAAGTTCGAGCGTCTTTAAGCACACAATTTTCATAAGATTTTTTCCTAGCTTTTTGCCCATCAACATTACTTTTTGTTTAGTAAAACAAATATATTAAATAGCTATTGCTAATTCATACGGCGAATGACTCTGAACTACGAAGGACACGTCGAAAATAGTGAAAAATGACACTAGACAACAATGAACCTTTTCATCAATACACTGGAGAGCTCATCAGCCTACATTTAATTCACACCCCAACCATACACCATCTTTTCGCTGACTTATCACTCGAACAAAGCGAGCAAATCTCGAATGAATATAAATGATATGAACATCCGAACCGCACCGGAAATGACCGAGGATTTGTCATTGTCAAATTTGAATACGACAACGGATGCGAGAAAAACGAACGTCATCTGTTCTGACTTGGTTTGCGGCGTCTGTATTATTGTTGTATCGTTTCACGAAGACACCTTTGGTCGTCTTTATATCAATGGAACAAGATTCAAAGTTGTTTAAACTTGGCGTCGTTATGAGATATAAACTATTACCGTTTTGTTGTTTACGATTGTCGATTTTGTACATTTGATAAGTCGATGTTGGTCGTGTTTGAGACGGACGAGTTAATATTAGTAGAACTGATCTTCTACCTCGCCGTCCATGATGTGGAAATGAAATCTGGTTTTGTTGTGAGGTTTTAAAGGTTCCGTACCTAGAAAACCTGAATATCTAAAATTAAAATGTTAAAATCATAAATATGAAAACCCTTTTTAACGGCAAATTTTTTAAACTTAAGATGAAGATTGTGACTATAAATACTAATTGTAAAGCAGTGACATCCAAACGGTGTGAACTTTGGTTTTGCCAGAGGGTCTCGCTTCGGATGGTGCTCGGTTCGAGTCCTTCATGTACCTATAATTTTATAGCCATTTGCTTTTTAGAAGTTAATTATAACCCACCTCGATGAAGGAATACATCGTAAGGGAACCTGTACATTTGACAGCTTCTCATAAAATCCTTGAAGGCATCGATAAAACTCACATGAGTTTTATCACTCCGCACTTGGCCAGAGTGGAACACTACGTCGTATAGCCCTCATATTGTCAGAATAGCCCCGAGCCCAGCTGCATGCCCATGCACGACACCAAAACCCTGTCTACTCCAGATTTAAGCCTAGAGTAGTCTTCTTAAGCCAATGCTTCATACGTCATTGCACGCTTCTTTCTCAATTCCAAGATCGATTAGAGAGTGAGTATATGGGTAGAGTCAGCAAACAAAATACTCGGTACATTTTTCCAAAGCGTAACGAGGGTAGTTACTAATATATTAATATATTTATAGAGAGAATTGGTTTTTCTTTTCACACAAAGAAAAAAAAATTGAATTCGCATAGATTTTATTCCATTGTTTTCGTTCGAATTTCGAATATTTTACTCATAACAAATTTACCTTAATCCATAACTCATATTCAGTGGAAATGACAATCGCATTTTCGTATTTCTTATTTTCAACCCATACATTTGCCACGTCGAGTCTCTTTTTGAGGTTCGCGGTGAAAAATGGCTCCTTCATAATTCCTGTAGGATTTTTACACGGGACTCATCCATTATTTAAGCGAGAGGCTTAGCGTTAGATTTACAGTTGGAATCGGGAACGGTTCGAGTTCGAGTATATGTCAGTGTCGAGTTATCGTGGTTGTTTTTGCACCTGGGTTTTGTTTGCAATTTCCTTGAATTTTATTGAAATATTTTAGATGTTAATTATTTTTACTTAAAAAATAATATTTTAATACTGAAATTTATTATGATAGTTCTATATAATACGAAATTTTTACATCGCAGTCTTGATATGCTAGTATTATAAAGTAGAAAAAATTGTGTTTTTATACGTTCACAATAAATACACTCAAAACTCTGTATTAGAGAAGAATCTGTATTAAAGATAGATTTAAGTAACCATTAACAACTCAGTGTACGACAGTTAGTAGTAGTTTTATTAAAAAAAATCACATATAAAAAAATATCCTTTTCAAATTCCTGTCTAACTGTTACAGTTAGTATTTTTTTCTGGTTATTGGTTCTACCGAAGCAAAGCAAGGGGAGTTTCTAGACCCTAATAACTCCGTTCCTATAACTGGTAGGAAGTACGTAACATTAACTGTTAAGGTGTTTTGTTAAAGTCAGTACTGTTAAAGCTTAACATACTTAAAATTCAAAACATAAAAATCTATTCACCGTAAAGTTAATCCCGTGTTCTATTTACGCGTTGTATAATTTATAACCCGTTCAATGTATAGAGCGGGTATACATTAAATAAACACGGTATAATCATTGAGCCGAGCACGTATGTGCATTAATCATGGCGGGATTTTATGTAAATTTTGGTAAGTGCGACTGATAAATTGATGGTCAAGCTCGGACATGACTACGTAGATTGTGAACTGCAGCTGAAAATATCTGAAAATATACTTATATACAGTGATTTATACAGGGTTATTAGATAGCATAATACCATGAACAGTAAAGATGTAAGACGATTCGGGCAACGTAGAATCTACGTCAACTAGCCTATTGTTCTAAGTAGGTTTTGGCTTAATTATTATTAAGATATTATTATTATAATACCTTTTATATTATGGTTCTTCGTTTTATTTTAAGTAAAATTAAATGAATAATAGTACAAGTTTTATTAATTTATGTTTTGTTTCGTTAATTTCACTAAGCATTCGACGTTGTTATTCAAAGGGGTTATCAAATATATCTTGAAGACATCATAATAATTATTACAATATTACATTATTACTCTATTATTACAGTATTATACACAACGATTAAAAAGAAAAAAAAAACATTTTTTAACAAAAGGAGCATATTAATTAATTTTATGTTACGGGTTTCATCGGTTAAAATGCTGCACAAGCCTTTATGGAGGTTTCCTGTATAAAGCTACATTATTTAATAAGCGATAAGTTTTCCGAGGTTCACAGTAATCGTAGTGGCCAATGTAGTGTCCACTTCATTTCATTTTTCATTCTTAAGCCGTTTTGTTTCGCTGACAGCGGACTGTAGTGTATTGAAAGAGTTTGTTTTGTCGACCCTCCTCAATCAGATGTATGGGACTTGATGCCGGTTCTACATCATTAACTTGAATTAGGTGTACGCGAATCTTGTTCAAACGAGAATTTGACTTGTGATAAATGAACCTGACCTATTTCTTTAGTGAGCTACGTGGGGTTATTTTTATCTTATTTAAAGGATGACATGTCTGGTGGGGTTCAAGTCAATGTAGATTATTATAGATTTAGGCGACAAATGAGTAGACGTGCCACTTGATATCTGTCACGTCAAACGCTAGTTCAAAAATGTACAAAAAGGAGGTTAAAACGGGGGTTGGAAAGGTGGTTGAAAATGAGGTTTGAAATGGGGGCTAAGGAATGGGGGAATGAAGAGGTTGGGGTGAAGTAGGGTACACAGATGCGGGGTGAAAAGAAAAGGCGAAGTCGCGAGCAAAAGCTAGTCAACCACATAACAATATTCTTGATAATCTAACAAGCCACATATAAATCATTAACCAACTCTTGCTCACCAAACTTTATCACACTAATGTTCCACTACATCTCTTGACCAATACAAATGAACCAAATGGCGGAGATTTGTCTGTCTGTATCTCAATCATAACTCGCATCAGATACATTTCTTATCTCCACCTTGCTGTATTAATTGTGTAACCCGTAAGTCATTGTAAGAAGGTTGAATTTGGGAAGACACATTCTATAGAAATATGTTTGGTGTCAGTATTGTAATTGTATTTTATATAACCTACAGTAGTTATACAAGCCTTCGAAAAACGGTATTTTCAATATTATTTTAAAATTTACATATGTTAAAAATAAGTGTTATTTTGTAGTCATAGCCTTACAATAACATTAATCAAATCCTGCATATTTTTTTATTATTTAGCAAATATAAGCCAATTGCAGTGAAAGCCTAGTGGTTAAGAATTCGGCCTCCTACTCGGGGGTCCGGGTTCGGATCCCAGGGCGCGCACTTCTGACTTTTCGGAGTTATGTGCGTTTTAAGCATTTAAATGTCATTCGCTATAACGGCGAAGGAAAACATCGTGAGGAAACCTGTATGCCGGGGAGTTTGTAAAACTCAAAAGTTGTGTGAAGTCTGCCAATCCACACTTGTCCAGCGTGGTGGACTATGGCCTTAACCTTCTTGTTCAGAGAGGAGACCCGTGCTCAAAAGTGGGCCGTGATGGGTTGAAATGAAAAGCATTTAGCTAAATTATTTG
>DWJZ01010598.1:0-10033 GCA_018249125.1 Asbolis capucinus
TCGGCGCCATTATAAAAATATGCGTTTTTGGCGCGGTTTTCAAAATTCAAAATTTGACGTTGATTTTCAAATACAAATAGTTCTTTTTCCCCAGAAATATTAACGTAGTATACTTAAAATATAGCACATAGAATCATCTAATATTTTCAAAAAAATCAAATAGCCTATTTCAATGTTTTGTTAATTGAGCTATTGTTGCCTAAAATTAAATAAATAGTTTACATTTCATTTCATCATAATTAGTTAACGATATATATTTTTCATATGCAAATTTCTCAAATAAAACAGCTGTATTAACTCCAGACTTCTAATTCCAGCTGTCCTAGTCCTGGACACGTCACTCCTCATTCTCGCGCAGCTGGGCATGTTCGTGTACTGCATGTTCAGTTTGATTGGCTGCCACCACACGTTAAATGCCAATTATGGAACCGATCTGACTGCATTTTTTTCTGAATTCTTCTCTTTGATACAGGTAAATTTATTGTTCTATAAGTGTACCCAGCGCTATTGCTAATCAACTCATGACCTCGTGTCCAATCGAAATAATCTTCGGTACCCAAATCTTTTTCAGAGAATTCTTAACAAAGATGTCAGTACTCTATCTTCTACTATTTCAGAAATTTCATTCAATTCTGTCCAGTAGTTCCGAAGAATAGCATGTGCAAGCCGACAAAAATATAAACAGACAGACGAAAATTCAATTTAGATACATGGACATACTTTTACAGCTTCTTAACCCTCCTGTTTAATTTTTTTTAATACATTCAATGTACAGACACAATTGTTTTTTTATTTTACTATAAATAGATCTATCGTATCGTATCTGGGTTACAAATTTATATTAAAATAACAAATATAAAATGATCAAATAACAATATAACTTCAAGGTATTTGTTTCACAGACTATATTCCAATCCCTGTTCATAATCGATGCCTGGTGGAGAAGAAGTAATACGTCAGAACATCGCAAGAACAAACCTGGTCGGCAGCTAGTAACGTTCCTGCTTGTAGCTAATATGGCTATGTGGGCTATCAACACTCTTGAAAAGGTATGAGAATGGAAAAAATTAACTATTGCCACGTAAATTGTTCGTGACCGATAGTGGAAAACATATTGTGTGCGTCAGAAGGCAAGTAAAGCCGTCGCGGTCGGTCGCGATTTTTATCGTTAGATAGCAATCGTTAAGCCACGTCGTGATATAGAAATTTCAGACACTTCGTTTAACACCCCGTCCACCAATCCGCGTTAGAGCAATGTGGTGAAGTATCCTCCAGGCCTTCTTAATATGGACATTATGAATAAGCTATGGTGTTACAACGTAAAGCTAAAAAGCTTAAGCCATTCATATTGTAGACTTTTGTATTAAACATACACAGACGCACGCACGCACACACATACAAACACGCACACAAATAAAAAACAAACCCAAAATAAACATACAAATAAACCCTTTATTTTTATTTTTTCAACACTTTTTTTCTGAATCCATATACACTTTACACAGGTTTCCAAGGACCTTTGCAACTATATTATAATGTAATAACTGTAAATAAAGAAAAAAATATTATTTTTTCATTGCTGGTTCACAAAAATATATCAGAAAACCATGAAATCATATAAACTGAAGAAGGAGCTCTTTTCATATCTAAACATTTAGTCAGGACACTACAATAATATACTATATAGTGGACTAGAAGTACATCGAAAATAATCTATTTCAAATGAAAATTCGTTATTTTCAAATAACTTTCTGATTCGATGTTGACCTGCCTATTAATCGAATTTAGATTGGAATTGCGGTTTGTTTACATTTAATTTCTTACGATAACTTTGCCGTAGGACATTAGGTACTATGTAATATATACAATCCTGTTGCTGGTCAGTTCAACTAAAACAACAGTGAAATTCAATAAAAAAACATTAAAACGTAATAATTCAGTAATAGCCTAGTGGTTATGTCGATCGCTCGCACATTTGGTCTTAGGTTCTAATCCTGCGGCGTGTACTACGAATCTTCAAAGTTATCTACGTATTAGATTATCACATGTTTCGGTGAAGAAAAACATCGTGTGGCAACCTGCACTGCTGAGAGTACTCCATAAAGTTCTCAACGGGGTTAAGTCCACAAATCCGTAATTGGCCAGCGAGGTCAGATATGGCCTGTACCCCTCACATTGTGAGTGGAGACTTTAGCCCAGTAGTGAGATATTTATAAGTTAAAGATATCAAATTCAGATCCATCTGTACACAGATATACACTACAATTTGACTAAGAACATAGACTACTTCTAAATGCATAAACAGACCTAATGGGGAAGAAAGTTGGTTTGATTAGGTGCATAATGAAACTTTATACAAAAGATGTAGTAATCATTAAATACTAAATGCGGCTGATAGCGTCTTTTTTGTCACCAACCAACCAAGTTCTTGACGGTTAATAGCTGGCTAAATTTCATGTATCAACTCGCTACTGGGTTCCAGTCTCCAATGTGAGGGGTACATGCTATGGTACCACGCTGACCAAGTGCGGATTAATAGACTTCACACACCTTCTAGAACTTTACGGCGGACTCTCAGAAGTGCAGGTTTCCTCACGATGTTTACCTTCACCGAAGCAAGTGACAACACGCCGCAAGGTCCTCCCGTTAAAGATACCAACTTTCAAACGTAGGCCAAGGATGGTCAACCTTTTTGACACGGGCCAAACTGAGGGATGGTAAATTTGCTGGAGTCACTAGTATTTCCTAGTTACTCTCAGGACTAACATAATAAAAAAGTTCTAAAAACATACTTGCGGGGCCATATAAAATCCGTTCGCGGGTCACATTATGGCCCGCGGGCCTGGGGTTAAGCTATCAGTAAACTATACAGAGTTCTGCACTTTAAAGACTGATATATTTACAAAATCATTTCTCTTATTGCAACTCCTTGACCAGGAACTCAGAAAATACCTAAGCTAACAATTGAGTTATAAATAAATAAATATCTTTGGACAACTCACACTCGGCCATCTGAACTCATACTAAGCGTAAGCTTGTGCTATGGTGATCAGATAACTGACAAACATACATATATACTTTTAAATACATACTTAAATATATATTTTTGTTAAACACCCAGACACACAGAACAAACATTCCTGCCCATCACAGAAAAGTTTGACCTGGGTGGGAATCGAACCCACGACCTCCGGTGTAGTAGTCAGGTTCACTAACCACTAGACCATGCGGCCTGTCAATGGATGGATATTTGTAACTCTTTCACGCAAAAATTACTGAACGCATTTGAATTAAATTTGGTACAGGCAGATTAGTCTGGAATTAATAACAGCTGTCAAAGAATTAGAAAGGAAACATATTATAATTGTATTAGAATTGAGCGAAACTAAAATGGAATATGTTGCGATTGAACATCCATGACAATATATTCTAAGCATAAGATAAGCATTCTATCATAAACGAGACGATACTCATAAACTTCTGATTAATTGCCGTCGTGTTATCGAATTTATCGAAATAATGCTGGATTCCCTCAGTCGGTAATATGAAAGACACACTATGTAGTACAAGAAACGTATTTGTATACGCACAAAAGCCCGCGTGTACGCTTGCGAACACACACAGAACACATGCGCAAATACACAAACACTTTTCTTAAGATGTGTAAACTACCATTTGTTAAGCACGGTTCGGCAACATTTTCTTACATGAGGACCACAAAAGTTATAAGGATATTGTTGCGGGCCACAATTCATGTGTCGTCGGTAGTTATGATCCTACGGAAATGTGAAGTTGCGTCGTGTAAATGGTTTGTGAGCCGCATCGCGATGGCAAGAACGCATGTGGCCGACCCCTGTATTAGATTAACAGGATTGAGTTATTTTAATATAATTAATTACATTTCTTAATGGAAGGTATGAAAACAAGACCCAAGACTGTTTGCATCGTGAAAACATTGTTTCCAAAGTATGTGCATATTTCACATAAATTATTATTTGTTCGGAAAAACAAGTAAGGGGAGATATTAAATAGAAATAAGTGCTAAAGAACTTTCTTCTACTAAGGAATAGAGTAGTGAAAGCGTAATGGTTAGAATCTTGGTCTGTCAAAGAGAGGTTCTGGATTCCAAAACCTGCGGCGTGAGGAAACCTACACTCCTGAGAATTTCCTTGTGTCAAGTGCATCAATCCGCAGTTGGCCAGCGTTGTAGAACTTGGCCTGTACCCCTCACATTGTGACCGGAGCAGAGCAGTCAGGTTTAATAACCACTAGACTTCCAAGTGAGCGTAACTCACACCAGAAAATAGGCATTACATACACCTTCACACCAACACATCTATAGGCCACATAGTTTATATACCAGTGGCCTATGTCGTTGCAACGGCTTTGTAAGCTGCAGATTTAATAGACGTATTCCGGTACTGTGCACTAGTTTAGAGGTCCCTTCCCGGTCATCGAGTCCGCAGTGCTTTATCGGCATCTAGAGAAATCTATCTCGCCATTCGTTACGGCTATAAAAATACAGTTGAACGTTTGAAAGCAACCAAAGGGAATTCCACTAGAAAAATTGTACAGTGAATTAGTACCTACTCCTTCTACAGTTCTATAATAACTACTACAGCGATAACCTAACTGTTTAAAAGCTGGTTTTTCGATGGGGAGGACCTGGGTTCAAAACCAGTGCGTACTTTTGTTTATAAAACTTATGTGCGTATTGCAAGTAATTGTTACTTCCTTTGGTGGATGAATACATCGTAAGGATACCTGCACCTGCGAATTCCCCATAAAATTCTCGAAATGTATGAATTCTACCAATCCACACTTGGCCTGCTTGGCGAACTATGGCCTAAACCTCTCACATTTTGAATGTGGACACGAGCAAAGGCAGTTATGGCTTGAAATGAAGAATGACCTTCTTTGTTTCTACATCTATATCTTCTTTCATTCATCTTGTGTACCTCCATTAAAGGAGCTCGATTTTCCTATGATCAAATAAATAATTGAATTTGAATTGTTTGTACCCTTTTCGCTACTAAATAGGTAAATTGGTTTTCATGGGTTGTGGTGAAACACGATGCACGTTCTTCCATAAAATCATGGAACATAAAACCGTCTTTTTAGGATAGTGATTGAATTCACCAAAGATGCCGTCAGTTTTGTACCTATGAAAACTTTGAAACTAGAATCATAGAGAATTCTGGTAACTCTTGGCTCGGTGCCACACTGTTAAAACTTACGATCTTGAACTTTAAACTAAAGTTACGCAAATTTGTTGGGTTTTATACAGCTTAGTATACCTGGAGGATGCACGAGAAATGTTACTCCGTTATAAATGGTAATACTGAACCGTTTTGAAGCAACATCGTATATACTCGTATATGTTAAGATGTGCAAATATTTTATTATTCATGTTGCAGAAACTTGGCGTCGACTTATAGCACACTCCCGCCCGGACCTCTTACAGTTAAGGCCTGCAGCGTACTCCGCTGTGTTCCAGGAGTGCAAGAGGCTTTAGTAGCCAATCCTAGTCTCGGAAGTTTTTTTACCACCCAAAGGCCTTCAACAGGATTAGGATTGTAGTCAAGTATAAACTTATAGTAAGATTGAATGTAAAAAAAAACGGTTGTACCCGTAGCACGAATATGGTCAAGAAATTTTAGCTAATAGCGGTCAGCCAAGCACTTTCTGGCTGTGTTCACTGTTGCTTCAATCCTTAATAGTATTATTATGGGGAAAAATCAACAATATTTGAAATATATAAATAGTTCGGGACAACTCATACTAAGCATTAGCTTGTAGCATCACAGACACCATCGGGAAACTGATATACATACATATATATTTGTAAGTATTTACTTAAATTGCCCTATTTTACACAAACAAACATTCCTGCTTATCACAAAAGTTTCTTCTGAATGGAGATCAAACTACTTCTTCTGGCTTTACTAACCCCTAGACCAACAGGCCAGTGACCAGCGCCCCTATAAGAATATATTTTCTGTAAGTCCCATACATTTTTGAACTAGCGTTTGGTGGGATCACTAATAGAAAAGGCATTTGTCCCAAAGCTCAGATGAGATAAGGTAACCTTTGTTGCTTACGGAACATTCTTAAAGATAAAATATAAAAACAATCGAATTGTAAGTAAATAAATCTTTTACTTCATATTTCGGTATCAAGGGCACATTCTGTGTGCATATTAAGTGGAAACGGAAGTTGTTCAAATCCCTCGAGATCGCTTGGAGCGGCTGTGTCCTTGAAGTTGATTTAATAATATAAAGCAAAATTGATTCTATAGACAACTCCCTATTGTATTAATGGTTTTATCAAGGTTGAATAATTCTAATATTATAAACTAGCTGTGTCTGGCGCGCGTTGCTACGGCTCACTCATCGACCATGTGTCCGATCGATATAATTTTGGTACCAAAGCCTTTTCCAGGTAATTCTAGAAAAGTTGCTAATGCTAAAAATTTTCACTTGCCCTCCAAAGCATGGAATCGCTTAGGAATTTTAATTGTCATTCAACCTGTCGTATGAGCCCTCTGTTGGTTAACTTAGTTCATCACCTTAGTATGGACACAAGCCACCGAGTTATGGACGCTTTATCTTACAGTCATGTAGAACACACTAGGGAATAGGGCTCGGGTCTTAAAATGTGAGGGGTCTAGGCCATACTACTCCACGCTGGCTTAGTGCAGAGATTTCACACACCGAGAAGTTTATGGTGAGCTCAGAGCAGTGCAGGTTTCCTTACGATTTTACCTTTACCGAAGTGATAATGAATTTCTAAAACAGGTTTGAAAATTAGAGGTGGCCCGATTTGAACCTTCCGTTCGAGAGACCAACATTCAAACAATAGGATATGCTTATTTAGACAAATACTTCATCCATCCTTCAGCCTTTCACCGTCCTCTACTGGACGTAGTTCTCCCCAAATTTACGCCACCGGTCCTGAGCCTTCTGAATTAATTCTGACAACTACTTAAATAGACATAATTAGCAAATATAATGAGTCACGCACAGACTTACGATTTATTAACCAAAAACAAATGTAATATTCTTACATAATAATGAAGTACAATTTCGCCGTAACAGTCCTGTTTACTCCACTTCGTAATTTAAAGGCCTATGAATGTTTCTTTGTGGCGCTTTGCAGACTCAACTTGGCCTATTTTGATGATATTACCCCCATAATGTGGCCCGCGCACGGATTTTAAATGTTTTTAGAACATTTTTATTACGTGCCAGGTCTTGCCTGGCTAGGAATTAATAGTTGTCCGCAGCAAATTTATCATCCATCAGTTTGGCCTGACTGTCAAAAAGGTTGAGCATCCTTAACCTACACCAATATTAATTTAAAATTAGTCTTAACTCAACTCAAAATTTTTTTGGCTAACTTCTACGCTATAGCTGTCATCTGTCAAATGACTCGTCCTGTTACCGTTAGGGGCTTGAGAGCCAATTGATCGTTTATGGTCGCTGACTCATCCATGACCTCGTGATCTTTATGATATTTGGGTCATCAGTACATACGTTATTTAGGATTTATGATGATTTCAAGTTGCAAGGAACATTATAAAGGCGAAAGATGAATTTATTTTACTCCTCCTACAGAACGGATCTTCATGAAATTTGGTAACAATTTTTTATCGTCATACACAACACAAAACACACGACAAATAAATAAATAAAGAAATAATATCTTTGGACAACCCATACACAGCCATCACCACTCCAAACTAAGCCTTACTTTGGTGATCAGACAACCGACAAACATACATATATATTTTAAATACATACTTATATAGATATTTACATCCAGACACACAGAACAAACATTCCTGTTCATCACAGAAACGATTGACCTGAGTTGAAAACGCACCCGAGACGTTCGGTGTAGCAGTCAGGTTCACTAAACACTAGACCAACCTGCCTGTCAAGACGACAAAAGTTCACGTTTCACGCAACATATTTAATTAAAATATTAAATAACCTGTCACTCGACTCGTTCCAAAAATGAAAATTCTACACCACTGAGATATACTAGGCACTAGGCTATACCACCTTTTATATACAATTTAAGAATTCATACTTGACCACAACCCCGCCTAAAGCAGTGAAGTGGTCTAGGTGGTAAATCGGGCAAATTTAGCAAAAGCCTATTCACTTTTCACTTCAAGACTACATTGTAATCGAACGGGAACACTGACGCGGGCAACTTATACTACGCGGTATCTTAAATTAATAATAATATACAAATATTTTCAGTGTTACTTCATATTCTTATTTAGTTGACTGTAATAGGGATGTGCCCTAGAAATGTACAAAGTATAACGCTTTATCCGCGTCTATTTGTATGACAACGGGAACAGTCCCGCTACGCCGGATATTAAATCCAATGCTTAATAGGTCATTCCAAGAACACCAGCAAATGTTTACATTAAACTGTTTTATACATAACTAGAATCTGCCCTCGCTTTGCTTCGAATGAAGTGGTTACCAGAAAAATATAGTTATTATGACATAACTGTAACAGTTAGTCATATGGTATCGCGGACTTATTTGTAGATATTGATGTCCTCTATAAAACTGTAGTACAACACTTTGCTCTATCGTCAATAATTTCCGCAGCGTACGCGATATAAGAATGTTTTTGATATTTTTTTCACAAGTTGTGTTACATTATCAAAGTTTTTATATAACCCAACGTTTTTGAAAATATAAATGGTATAAGAATTTTTCAAATCGACCCAGTAGTTTCGGAACCTATTCTCCTTAAACTCAACAATTTTTTTTTCTCGTTATTATTGGCATATGTAACGTGCTGAGGTGATTTTATAATGTGTAGTGCGTACACAATGAGAACGCTTGGTTCAAAATTTTTCAGTATGTAATATTCGTCTACCTAAATACCTTCATGGAATTTGAGCTATGTCCTTTTGAGTGTTCCAACCCACGCCCAACCTGCATCCGTTCTGTGTTTTAATGCTTATATACGTGCGATATTAATATCTCAGCGTACAACATAACATTCAGATATAAATGCAGCTTTCATAGCCCGGTGTCTACGATTCGATCTGATGGTAAGAAACGAAGAAGTCTTCGTTGGTAAAGAACTTCGTGTTGTTTCGATCGATTCGATCGTTGATGTTTCGATCGTAAGCGGTCAAGTAAGTTAAGCAACAGCGGGCGCGGTCGGTAGGAGGATGGGTGACCGCAAAAATACTCGAACGCTTCCGTGCTTTGGAGGGCACGTCAAACCGTCGATCCTGGTTGTTACCTTTCGATAACAATCGTTAAGACACATCGGAAGCCTTCAGGTGGCAGAAATACTTTCAACATTTGTGCTGGTCATTAACCTCTCCACCAATCGGTATTGGAGCATCGTGGTGGAGTATACTCCAGGTCTTATTATGAGGAGAGACCTGCACTCAGTAGTGGGCCATTAAAGGCCTAAAATCATGACCAGACAAATGGGCTACAGGCGGATAACCCTTGTTTAGGGTCCTAAAACGGTCATCATTACTTGAATTGTTATCATTACGAGTAGGAGTGACTTTGACCCCTAGTGATATTTTCTCCCAATTATCTTCAACTAGAAATTGCCCAAGCTTCACTTTGGAATACAGTTACAAGAAAAAAAAACAGTTATTTTGACATAACTGTAATAGTCAAACATAATGATATCGTTGTCTTATTATTCGACATCGATGTCCTCTTAAACTATCCATTAGTTTTCTCTATCGTCAATAATTTACGCAACGTACGCGATATAAGGATTTGCTATTTTCACACGTTGGGTTACATTATAGAAGATTTCACACGGACCCCCCTGGTTTTTAAAAAATATTCTCCGTCTATTCTCTCGTCTATGTTCATTAAATATGTATGTAGGATTTTAACGCCAAAGAATTTTTCAAGACGGCTCAGCTTCGGAGCCTATTCACTTTAAACGAATTTTTTTCTCTTTGTAATAGTATAGATGGCCAGTTACAGATTGACTTATATTTATAGAATGTATGATATTGATT
>DWJZ01010599.1:0-10033 GCA_018249125.1 Asbolis capucinus
ACGGTGAAGGAAAACATCGTGAGGAAACCTGCATGCCGGGGAGTTTGCAAAACTCAAAGGTGTGTGAAGTCTGCCAACACGCACATAGTGGCTGCCAGCGTGGTGGACTATGGCCTTAACCTTCTCATTCATAGAAGAAACTTGTGCTCAATAGTGGGCCGTGATGATTTTGAGATGATGATAAAAAAAAAATTATACGTTCATACTTTTTACATCCCGAAGCAAACATTTCTGTGGGAACGGAATCAAACCCACAACCTGTGGCATAACAAACAGCTTTAAGAACTAAGTCCTGTACTACTAACAGCGGAATCCTTTAACTAAACTTCTCTATAAAGTTCACTGTACCCATTATTTTTAATACCGTAACATTCCGAACCTCATATTTTCAGTTTTAAAACAGTCTATTAATTACATTTTACCGCCATCGTGGTTTTGCGCGACTTTTCACAATTTTTCACATAAATACTGAAGCCTCTCTCGGCCGGAAATGTTAATATGCGTGAATATGCTTTATTGCGCATTAAATTATGATTAATAAATAATTATTGCGTTTTTTAATTTATACGCTGAATTGTGAAGATTTTCCACGGTATATGAGTTTAAGGACGAGTTTGCACAACCACATTAAAGCAGGAAAGAGTGGTAGTGCACTGTGGTAGTGCAGACGCGTTAGTCGTATTACGTGGCCGAAGTTTATAATTTTAGTAATGTGGTATATAAATATATATATGTGTGGTATATAAATATAATAATATAAGCATTAATAAATAAATAATAAATATCTTAGGACAACTCACACATGGCCATCTGACCCCAACCTAAGCATTAGCTTGTAATATAGTGATCAGACAACTGATAAGTATACAAATATATTTTTAAATACATACTTATATAAATATTTATTTGCATGCAAACACACAGAACAAACATTCCTGCTTATCATGAAAGTTTGATCTGGGTAGGAATCGAACCCACGACCTTCGGTGTAGCAGTCAGATTGACAGGTATGGAACAATTTTATAAGGTGACGTCTACCATGCAAGTCCATCTACAAGTACATATCAATAAATAACTATTCTTATTTTAGTTTTTGGTTGCCTGATTTAGGCTGTATTTTTTTTCTACAATCTTTTTTAAATCCTGTATATAAATTATAAATTCGTTATTCATAAAACTATATAAGGAACATCTGTGGTTATTAAAAATAAGGAAGAAAGTTTTTTCTTTCTTTTTACAAGTTTTTATTTAACTTGCAGTGTAAGTTTGTATATTTGTATGTTAGTGTAATGTTTGTTACAGGATAAATCTTGCACGCTTGCACGCACATTACATGGCGGAAAATTTTTATAAAGTTTTCATCCTAATGACAAAGCATTTTTATAACAAGCATGACTACGTTCAGGATTAGCTCATGACAATGGAACTCCTCAACTGTTAAAACTACCATTATGATATTTTGTGTGTTTCTCGGTATTATGGATATACATTATATATTAATTACAGAATTAAAGCTTATGATATTTTCAATAAACCTCGTTTTCTAAAAAACTACTCACCTTAAGTATACCTTCACCGTCACACTCAGCATATTTTTCTTCACGACCCAACGTTTTTACTACCTCAGCATATTCCAAATATATCTTACATTTGTCATCAGGATCACTGAAACAACGTGACATCATGAAAGCATCAAATTAAACAGATAGGCAACAGTTTGACTCTATACAACGACGGAAAACTGTAAGGGCGTAAATCTTTAGTCATTCGTAGAAGATACACCCTTATAATATAAACTCACACCCGCACTCAGAGTCATTAATGATGACTTTAATCACTCTTTAGTTCAAGATCTTCATACACAATTTATACTGATTTAAGTAGGCATTAACGACGCTGTGTGCAGAAGCAAATACATAACACTTCACACACTTTGTCAAGTAAATAGCACTCACTCTGTCGCCAATAACTTTTCTTCGTATGGTGAGATCTTTCGTAAATATTCTACAGCCATCTCATGTTGTTGTTTTAACTGAAACAAGACAAAAAAAACCTAAATTCAAACCAATTGTATCCATACAAAGAATATAAATGTGAAAGTGTGTTCACTTCATTCACGTCGAAACGGAGCGAAGGATTGACGTGTTTCTTTTGTGTATGAAATAGTTGATGGTCTGGTAACATGGCTATTTTTAGGCTAGGCGGAACCACGATCGAACCGTAGTCTTTATATAAATTCATAAATTTTCATTTTATCGCTAATTATTCATACTTTAATCCTTTTGTCTAGTTTGTAAATATCCTGACTAAATATGTGACCAAAATATGATTTTTTTTTCACTTATAATTGTAGTAAGAATGAACTATATGGTATATGATATCAGTTGCTAGGCGTAATACCGCGGCCATAATTTAGTTACTTTAAGTTTAAAACAGCTTAAACTACATTTTAAACTTCAAACAACAAAGAACTTAAACCCATTAACGGTCCAGCACTGAACACTGGTTTCTCCTTGTGACTGAGGAGGCTGCTCCAATGCAGATTGATAGTTGCTCCAATGGGGATTGGTGAAGTGGCTTCACGATTGCCATATCGGAGACAAGCGGGTCAGACTGTTTTACCTCTCGAAGCACAGAAGCGCTCATGAATTTTTTGCCACTAGCGGCTACCCATCCTCCAACCGACCGCGCCCGCAGTTGCTTAATTTTACGATTCCTTACAATCGAAATAAACCGTTAAAAATTAAAAATTTAAAAGCAATTAAAAATTTTTAGAGCAAATATTAATTACCTTATCCAAATACTCCTGGTCGTGCAGCATGAGAGCCAACTCCTGCAGCGACTCATAGGCATCTTCGTTACGAAGCAGTGGCCGCGTGAACACCTCCTCCAGACACCATAGCACCCGCTGCCTTTGTTCTTTGTATTTAGGATCTTCCACACTGACAAGAGGTATTCTTTATTTTTACTCTTAGTGGTGGATTTAATGTTGGCAACATTTTGATATAGAAGTGTATACATACAATTTGGTACTCCCATTATAATTTTAGAAGTTATTTGACCTAGTAAAATTGATGATGGTATTACATTTTTGGCAACAGATTTTGATTAAAGTAATTTTGTATTCATCTTTATCCGTAAATCCGTTTTTTAATAGATATATTTAAAATTCTGATTCGAAAAAATAAAACTGGTATCAAGAACGTTTATGACCTATATTTTAGGATAACTTACATTTCTTTAGAGATAACATTCATTAATTCAAGAGTGTAATAAGCTAGCATTAATTAATAATGAATAAATTATTAATAAATTAATTATTAATATTAAGAAGACTTCATCGCCACTTACCATCAGGTGGGATCGTAGTCAAGCGCTAACGTAATAATAGTAAAAAAAAAAGAATAGTCCATTCTATGAATTTTTTTCTCAATTCGCGTTTAAAATGAACTTCATTCAACCGGTCACTCACTCACTTCATAATACGGCCAATTCTGATCTTGGAACCTTTCGTGACTTCATATTGCATACAATTTATATTTGTAAAACTCACTTCATGCTATCCATCTGTCCTTTCTCCAGCTCCAGCTTGGCGTCCCAGAACAGCTTCCCAGAGAAAGGGTCTGCGCCCGCCCGACGGAGCACCTCCCCCAGCTGGACGCGGGTCTGCTCAGGGTCTCCCAGACCCAACGCCCACGCACACCAATCACGTAGAATACGGGTTGCTGATGAATATTTATAAATATAATCGAGGAGTTTCTACTGCTCAATCAGACACGTCTCGGAAACATTAACCATTATTATAGAATTGTGTTGTAATTTATTTATTTATTATTTTTGTTATTAATTTTATAATCAATGCAGGGACTTCGCATTGTTCACTTTTTTGAGTTCCGGTAAATGAGCAATTGGTTTCTAAGACGAAATAAATGATTTGATTATTTTGAGTGTTGTTGTGTTTTGGCTACAAAGTATATTGAAATCTAAACATATCGAAACATTCGAAATATCTATTAATATAACACATTTTCTATTGAAGCCTTAAAAAAGCTTGCCAAAAACAATGTACAGATTACTGATTCAATAAGTACATGATTTAGTAATCTTCTTAATTGTGTCTGGTGTCAATAGAACAAATTAATTTATCAGATTATTCAGTAGAGACAGTACCCTCGGCCCAGTACATGCAACCTATGTACATAGTTGTTTTTACATTTTTCTTAAACGCAGCTCTCTCGGTCTGGGATTGGTTAGCTGTCTCATCACTGTACTTGTTAGATTTGAGAAAAGTAGATTTTCCTGAATAGATCACTGTTCTGTCTCTGGTCATGCAAGGAGTGGAAACTTCCTTGTCACAAGGATAAACATAAATAAACTCACTGTAATAGTAGTAAAAAAATTGTGATCATACTGTTAGCACTATATTTTCTCTAAATAAATTGTTTTTATTTTTTTATTTCTTCCTCTCCTAAATGTCCCACATATGGACAAAACAAATATTTAAAATTTATGGTGGAAAAAATGTTTTTCACATATATTCTATTTTATAACTATTCATAAACTTACAATAGCAATCGAGTGAAGCCTGTTTGAACAAATCAGCAATGTGTTCCTTGGACTGCTCCGAGTGTGCTAGAGTCATTTCCGTTTGTAGCCGCAGGACCCAGTGTTCAGGTCGTAGCGGACACAATTGGTAAAGACGGTCAAACGCAGCTCGCCAGCGATCTAGTTCTGATAGTGACCTGACCAACAAACCAAATAACATTGGAAATGTAATTGAAATCAAATGGAGTTCTACTGGTGCTTAAATAAGCAGATGACAATATCACGGTTTCCATAAAACTGAATAAACGAAAAGAACATAGCATAAAACAAGAGATTTGCAAAGATATAATGAAAATCATATTAACCAGCTTCAAAGTATTATTATGTCACACCATTTATTTACAAGATAAATCACAATAAGAAATATGGACACAATGTTATATAAACACATTTCAGACCATACAAATTTTAAACAAGTAAACAAGGAGTAAATTAAATTAGAATTTAATAAGACTTACCACAGTATTTTTAACAATTCTATGTGATCTTCATAGTTATAGGGATCCTGTGCAATCTGCTGCTCCAAGATAGTAACTTTTGTTTCCAACAACACCTCGTCATCATCATCGTCCTATAGATTAAATTATTAAATTAACTTACATTTAGGGTAATATCAACTATGTATCTTTGTAGACAACATTTAAAAAGACAGAAAAAAGTATAGTTTAAAATTTCAGCTTGCTGCATATATTGTTAATAAAGATAAAAATACAGAAACGCAGAAATAATCATAGTACAGTTGAAACTTGTTAAAATGGCCATTTAAATGACATTGTACCCAAAGCCGTTCATTGTACTGTAACTGATATTGTTGTATACATGTATTGATATATTATTTAAAGGTTAACTTCAAATATCAAGTAGGTAATGAAATGTACTAAAAGCTAAACTTAAGTCAACATTATTTATGTTTAAGGATCAAGATAAAAAATATAAATAGACACTTATGAACTTGCCTTATCTCATTGTTATTTAAGAAAACGCCCACTGAATACTGCCACTATGTGAAGCTTCTATAAATGGCATAAACATGATTGGGAAAACAAACATTAGTAGAAACTATGTCATATTGAAGATCAAAGGAATCAAAATCTATATACATATGTCCAAAGACAGACAGAAAATATAAATAGTTAATTAAATGATCCAAGATTATTCCACTAACTGCAAAAACAAATCGAATAAATGTAATCAATAATTAATACAATGTCCTTAAATAACGAACACCTTGAATTAAGAATTGTTAAAAAAGCTTACGTCTGAGCTGTCGGAATCCTGTTCTCCATCTCCATCTTCCTCATGATCCTCTTCCAACACTACTTCATGTTCTTCCTCGGACTCGTGCCGCACACCATCTTCAACAATAGCCATAGTCTCTAAGCTGTAGCACTACAAGAAATTAGCAATTTTTACTGAACCTGCTGTTTGATAACACACAACATAAACGTTATGGCGGGCGGACTGTCAAATTGAAGTGACATTACATAAAAAAGTAACAGTTACATAAAAAAAACTTATTATTGCCAGCGATAAAAAAGGGTTTAAACAGACCACATCATACAGACATAGTATTACTAAGTCGATGCTACATCACTGCATAATAGCGTCATCTATTGGAGTGTTAACTATAGTTTCATATTTAGCGCTACTGTAACGCTTTTCTTATGCACCTATTACATTGATCAATGGGTAACACTTATAATATTTAAGTAAAATAACGCATATAAAAAATTTAGTTAATAAATTGTCTTATTGCAAATTAACCCAAAATATATTTATTAAGAAATCCTATTACATACAAATAAAACAGAAACAAATTCTATTAACCATATTGAGCTACACGCTTGTTTCAAGGGGGACACATTAATTATATTAACCTGACTCCCCCTCTGAACAACTTTGCTAATTATAATTTATGTACCGAATAAAAATCATGTTATTAGCTACAAGCTTTACCTTTAAAAGCCCAATATTAATAGTACAGCATCCTCTACCACACTGTCCAGTACGGATTGGTGAAGTTAGTAGCTATCTTGGGTTAGTATGTTTTTATGCCACTGAAACGCTCCAATTCGGCTTAATTACCGTTACAGCTATAACAACGGGGTCTGATTGTTTTCTGACACACAAAAGCACGTAAAACTTTTTTTACCACTAACGGACACTTAGTCAGCTACCAACCAAACCCGTTATTGCATAACGCATTGATCACTTAATATCGATGCGAGACGCCGGGTTACAGGTCATTCTTCTCAACTTATTCTCTTTCTTCTTCATTCTCAGTTGATTGCATTGGTTGAAGACCCATTTACGAGATTAATGGTTTGATAAATATGAGAAAAACAGTCATTTTTATATTTGATTTTTTTTTATTATAAAAAATAAGATTACATGGGTATAATGCGTATAACTTATTGATAGATACAAACAGAAAGTATTTCGTTGACCTTATAATTTGAAACCGAAAAAATATGCTATCATAACTTTGGCATCGATACAAAAACTGTATTAAATGTGATATTAATAATCAATATATTATTCGTTATCACATCCATTCGATTGAATAATTTTATTAAAAAAAAATGTACCACAATACAATATAATCAATATTAATAATAAATGCACCAATGTGGGAATATTATAAACTCTTTCAGTAATAATGAAAGTCATTCAGAATCAGAAAAATAATTTCAATTGCGAAACTAAAAGTGCAAAATATAGTCGATTATATAACAATTAGTTGGAATATGTTTTTAAACTAATATCGTCACGGATACTAAATATTTTAAATGCAATAAACCGATCGTGAATACTCTTTTGCAATTAAAATTATTTGTCGGTTACATGGACGACTAAAAGAAACACCTTTATGTATGTATGTATGTATTTAGACGACCTGATTCTGAATTACTTTTATTATGACAAATTCTTTAAGTACCTACTAATGTTAACAGGTGAGACATTCCAATCCCTTTAGTAATGCAGTCAATAGATTTCAATCACAAGCACTATCAGCCTTCCAATTATATCTCGTTTACAAATGTAATGTCAAAGAAACAAGATAAAAAATAGCAATTATGAGAAATTAACATAAGGATTACAATTCTTACATCTAAGAAAAATATATGACAATACAAATATACGGTAAATACTCATGGAAGATAAACCTTATCAGTCAGATTGTTTACATTATATCCATAGATGGATACAACTAACAATTATTATTTAATTAATGGATTATCAAATTATAAGAGGAAAAAGTATAATATAATTTAGTAATATCTCAATAATAATTTCATTGGCGTTGATGTTAGTTACTGACCAAACTGTCGTTGAAGGCCGTGCTGGCTGAACGCGTTTGAGCGCATTGATTGACATAAGTCAGAAGTCAATGTCAAAAGGACCTATTTGTGTTAACTTAACCTAAACATAATTATTGTGAGAGTTTATGACATTAACATAAATGCGATTACACAATTACACTTTTATTTGAATATATGTATATCAATTATAAGATAAATTGTGAATAGCAGAAATATTTAACATAAAAAATACACAAGACGCTATAAAATGAGAAATTTAATCAACACAAAATGATGAAACCAGACTTGAATCTCAATAAATTATTAATTGCTTATTTGAAGGCTACTCTTTAATTTGTGCTTCCTGAAAGGGTAGGTTACTTCGATCAGATTATTTGTATGTTGAAATACAAAAATTGAAATATAATAAGTAATACAGTTTGCGACCTTCTTTAATAAACGTAAATGATGGGAGTATTTGTTATGGCATAAGACTTACATTAAACACGAAATACATCAGATCAATAAAATAAGTCCATCAAGAATCCTACACCTTCTATTCGAATAAAATTCACACTTATACATTGTAGCATAATTAGGATATATGAAAATTTATGTATATTATTTATGTTTATCTTGAACAAATTGACATCAACATGAGTTCTAATTTTAAAATGATGTGTTGGCAAAACATACATTGTTATGTTAAAATTTATATAGGAATACTTTACCTATAAATGTTTTATGTTTATTGGGATAACTGTGATAAAAATTGAACACAAAAGCTTCAGCCAAATCTGCTCTCATCCTTCCCAATTTTAAAAGTTACACAATTGGATTGATTTCAAAAGTTTATACAGATCATCTTTTATCGTTCACACAATAGAAAACATGTGTTCTTGTGAAATTAGAAAAACAATTTAAAATGATAATTCACACATATATCCCAATAAACATAAATCACAACATTATTGCAAATACTATATTGCATTTTCTTAATACTAATAGAGAACTATATAATTATAATACCATCTAATACAAATCACATATAATAACATATGATAACTATCATAATATATTTATGGGATATACTCGTAAGTGTATTCGATTCTATACTCGTTTATTTAATTAATTTACTGAGATAAATAATCCTCATCAGATATTCTAGCGATTCTACAACTACATGAGTTCGAGTAGGTTATTTAAATTGTATAATATTTCTTCTGTACCTATATCTAGGAGCCATACAAAATGTTGAAATAAGATACTTCTTTGTATCAGGTAAGGATACTCTTGCTGTATACAAAATATTCTCCCCCAATTTGCATTGGAGCAGGATCGTGAAGTTTGCTTTAAGCCATCTTACTGAGAAACCCATGCTTAAAAGTGGGCTTTTGGGTGGAAGCCAGGTATGAAATATTACACACAAATAATCCTACGTCTCAAATCTTGACAACCCATGTGGCAACATTTTATATCTATGTATCTTAATATGGATGCAGATATTTAAAAGCACTCATACTTCAACATTATGTAGGACATTTATCAATAAAACTCTATTTCGCCCTTGCTCTATTTGCAATATACTAAACTGGTTTACTAAACGTTCTTATTTGAAAAAACAACTATTATTTACTGCTACCATCAACTCTATTTCTAGGATAGTACAAAAGTGTTAGCACATTAGTTTCTATATTTTTACGGGTGGCACAAGAGTAAAAAAAAAATATAAGTATATTTCGTTAGTATAACTGACAAATTCTTCTGTTTTTATTAATTACTCTGTCAATCAGACAATAGATAAAAAAAATTCGACTCAGATGTTTCTATATTAATATAACTGTAATGCTAAGATTTTCTTCTAGAGACATCTCTGTTATAGACATAATATTATTATACCGTAGATAAATATTATATAAAAATGGCGACTACGATGAACAGATCATGTGTTTGAAAAATTTCAAAAGGAAGGTGTTACCATCCCAATGAAAATGAATCCAAAACGGTCTTAATACAAATAGAAAGTAGCGCCATCTCTCACAACTCTTACGAACTACCTGGTACAGAATGAGTCGCATTGGTCATAAACATTTGAAAGTCAGGACATTAAAAGATATGTATATATA
>DWJZ01010600.1:0-10033 GCA_018249125.1 Asbolis capucinus
GTTTGTTACGGGTCAAATCTTGCAAGTTTAATTAGACCCACTTCCTCTTACACTACGGAGCTGAAATTTTGCATAAAGTTTTCATCCTGAAGACAATGCATTTTGATGATAAATATGACCTGATACTTCGTTCAAGATTGGCTCCAGACCAGGGAACTCCTCAACGGTTAACAATAAAGAAATGAAATTTTGTGTGTTTCTTTGTATTACGGATCTATAATTATAGCTTGTGTTTTTAATAAACATTGTTATATTATGAACAAATAACACTATTACGAAAGTCACAGAAATCGGATTTTGTTTTGATCTTTTGAGTAAAAAATTTAACCCCTAATTTTAAAATAAATGCGCAGGAACTCTATTTGTCTGATAAGCTTTCGTGTCTAAGTTATCTAAATAAATCAAGTTTGGTTTGTGAGTTTTTAGTTTGTCCTTTATAAACTCCAAAATGGGAGGAGTTAAAGCAGTGATGTCTTTAGCAACTGCGTTTAGAATTCTCCGGAAAAGATTTTGGTACCACAATTACATCGATGTGACGCATGGTTGATGAGTGGATGCGTAGCAAAGCGTGCCGGGTGCAGCTAGCTACTTATATTATAATATAAACATTGATTAGAATTAAACAAAATATATGTTTATATAGTAATTATATGACTTAAAACCTCCTTCTACTATCGAACGACACGACGCACTCCGGGTATCCATCCATACACCCTGGATATCCCTCCGGTACGGATAACGCTTCGCCTCGTCCTTTGTATGGCGAACCGCGATGGAATAAATTGCCAGTGTCTGTTTCAGCTCGAGTATAATTTAGGTGTCTTTAAGACAAGAGTGAATAGGCTTTTTCTAAGTTAATGCGCTTTACCAACTAGAACTACATCGCCACTTACCATCAGGTGGGATTGTAATCAAGCATTAACTTATAAAATGTAAAATAAATTAAATAAGTAATTCAAATACATTTATTTGAAAAGGTCGGTCCCTCTGGTGCAGTCCCAAGATGTTGGCAGCGCTTCCGCTTTCTATATGTAGAACAAAAATTGATTAAATTTGTAACAGGAATAAAGCACCCGTTCGGTAATCCCAAAAGACGCAACGCACACCACACAATAATACACTTTTAACAGTAATCTAAATAATTTAACACAAGTTAAAGTCATAAAGATTTAGTATAAACTACAAAAACATTGAACTTTCCGACTGCACTTAAGCTCGCAGCTTCCGCCGGATCCGGAACACTTTTTAATTTCCGCCGCGGGGGATTTTTCTACCAAGCTGATGAATACTCAATTATTAATATTCAATTAATATAAATATTTATTCCTCTTAATCTGCGCTCGCAGTATTCTAGCCCGAGTGGCTAGGAACAGTAAATATTTTAATATAAAAGTATTAAAAAAAATAAGTCAAATCAAATGTGGGTATTTGTAGAATGTAGGTATTTTTAATACATTTATGAACGTCATTTTTTAGAAGTTTTTGGGATCTGCCATCGTTTCGGAAAGGCACCACAATAAAGAGGACAAGAAACGGCGAAATTGTTTTTGTTTTATGATAATAAAATTTTTGATTGTAATTGTTTTTTGCTTTGTTTTGAGATGTTTTGTTCAAAATACAATTTTTCCATTGGCTTCGAATCATTAAATATATTACAAAATGGAAGGCGTCGTCTCAATGACTCGAATATTCCGGATTTCATTCGAAAAATGTGATTTTGTGTCATTTTGAGCTATTTGTTAATCGTAAAGATTATTATAATTATTTGGTTACTAAATTATTTTGTTGTATGTTAGGACTTTTAGGATCTCGTTACAATTTATTACATTAAATTGTTCCAAACCAATATTTTTTACCAAAAATACCGACATCTGTTAACACTATTCAAATAAAATAAAACGTGGTACAAAAACGAAAATATAAAAGTGTCTTAGAACTACTCACATCGGATCTTCAATTAAGCATTATCTTGTTACCTGATGACACAACTGATAGACATAGACACTTTTTAAAATATATATATATATATATGTACATATATGTGCATACATACATGTTTGCTACATTATTTTCGAATCGTGCCCGACGTATGTATGTAACGAGTGACGAGGTATATATATATATATATATATGTATTTATGTGATATTAGTAGAAATTCAAAATTTTCAGATGTTATATTAAGCCTTTCAAGCAAATATACAAAAAAAAGATATATATATATGTTTCTTTATCCACGCTTATCTCCGAAACTACTTATGGAAATTTTACTGTTTTTTTATTACACTGTTCATTACAGAAACAAACTGAACAAAATGAAACCCACTTCCCGCCATCCAATAACGTTTGCTAACCGCTAAACAAACATACGTACATATATTGTTTTAAAACGAATAAATCGCAATGATACAAATTGGTTCAATTAATACACTCCATTAGCCGTCGCTGCCTTTGAAGCTGAAAAACTGAAAAAAAATCACTTTAATATTTAAAATGTGTATATGACCACTCCGAATTAATTTCGGTTACGAGGCGAGTGATATACCCGTTCAATCAATTCGCTGCTAATGCGGTTATATATTTTGTTAGGGTTCCGTATGTCCTGGTAATATTGAAGAGGCGGAAATTTGTGTGGACGGATGGATTTTTCTTACTCCGTCAGGCAAACTGTATGACATTTGGGACACAGGTCTGAAAATACTTAGGCAATTTGTTTATCAAAGTAGCTACCACGCGAGCAAAATCGTGGGCTTAAACTAGTACAATAATAACTTTAAGCCATATTGGCTTAGAATAAAAACTCCAATCCCATGCTGTTAGACTAGGGTGTTGTAAAAGACAACAGAAGTCAGCTTCTTGTGAATAGAACTTTGTAGAAAGTTTTTTTTTTTTTTGTGAAGCCCGTCTGGCTGGTGCTCTCGCTCGAGTCAGCCGCTTAACGGCTCGCCGAGTTCAGACTGGGAGCTTGAGAGCCAGTTCTCCTCTTTAAATCTCCGTCCTTCAGTCATACCACTCCCCATTTTCTTCTGTCACCCGTCCCGAAGCGGTATGCTATTGGTGTATCTGGGTACAATGGTAGTTTTTGATTCCGGTTGCTTTTATGTGCTTCACTCGTTTCTTTCTCTTGACTGCGTGGGTCTATTATTTCCTTCCACGCAGACAGTGACACCTCAGTTTAGTGTCACTTACCATCAGATCCGTCGGCTTGTTTGCCTACTAATCATTTTTGATCCATTACAATAGAAATAAGCCAGTAAGTTCTTCGCTGACGATTCATCAGTGATGCCTTTGGTGTCACTGATGTGCATGGCCAACAATGACCACTTACTCTCATGAGGCTTTTCTACTCGTATGTCAACTATACCCATAAAAAATCTCTTGGCAAACTTCACGAGTTTTGGACATCTTGCGAGAAGATATCTGTTTCCTTGTAATGTCTTTGTAACACTTGTTTACTAAATAACAAACAAAGATAGTAAAACATCTTTTTTTGGATTTTTTTGCCTCAACCTGATATCTCAATTGACATGTTTCCTAGCATTTATACATCAAAAATGTAACTTTTGTTGTTTTTCACCACAATGAAAGACTTTTCAAGTTAACTTACTGACAATAAATCGTCCGCTTAAAATTTAACAGTTTCATCAACGTGTTTGTTACAGATACAGTAGTTTGAATAAAAAACAAAGATTAATTCAGTATTTATTCACATTTATTTATCTCACAAAAACGAATAAATATCTACTTTATTACCCATAAAACCATTCGAGTGGGTAAACACAGGGCGGTACACACTTTTGTGTATTCACCCTACACTGTGTCTCCACCTCATCAATTCGCAGGGATGTCCCGTTTGCCATAATGTCTAGGGCAGCGATTTAGCACTGGAGGTAATGGTGCCCGTTTCCGGGTTTTTATGGCCACTCTACTTTCGTATTGATATTATAATTTGGAGGGCAATGAAAGTTGCGCTTTATGGTTTTTAACGGATAATGATTGCTATCAGGCGAGGGATTGATTTATGTACATTGATTATGGAGTTAGATGTTTAATAGCTAATGAAGCTATTATTTGGAATAACTATATTAATGTCTAATAACATGCTTTAGTTATCTGTGCGTACATACGTTCGTTTTAACAGTCGAATTCTGTATCTAAGTGTTGTCGACGTTATTCCATACGCTCTCTGTGTTGCCAACAATTTGACCGTTAATTATATATATAGAAACACTAGTTGATAAGCTTGAGTGGAATACAATGCAATAGCAATAGTGCGAGATATCCCATGAGTGAGCGAGATGAGAGAAAGGAAAAAAAGTAACTTGTGATACAAAGTTGTGAAGTGTTCTTGGTTAAATATTGTAAAAAAATAATATAGTGTGAAGTGAGTGTTAGTGGTTCGATTGACCCCATGTTTTATTCAAAGGGGGTTTACAAAGATTCAAAAGATCCCATATCTATCGAGGTCTTATAATATTTAACTGTTTTAATTGATACACGTGGGATTCGATACGTCGTGTCAATCCCGCGTTTAATAACAAATTTTTGTTGTATGAAAACAAGGTGAAGAAATCTGTAGCGATGAAGTTAATAGGCGATGCCAAGTAAATATATTGTAAGGTGACTGTTGTGATAAAACTGTGTGAGATGACTGTGATGAAATATATTTAAAGCCACAATTGACCTCAGAATTCAACCTTCTGACAAGAAGCAGGAAGAGGCTTACAAGAAAGTATAAGATGCAAGCTTACACAAACTTAGTACCCAATTCGAGGACTTCTGATCACTTTTATTCGGAAGAAAATTGGATTGCTGTAGAGAATAAGAAACATGAGAGCACAGGACTGAATGCTGGACATCATGACGAATATCTGGTAAGGCAAGATCCAGTATTCAGGCCACAAATAAGCACGGAAATGACTTATAATTTAAGTAATTGTAACGATAGTTACCCGATACCGAGGTTCTTCGACGACTTTAAAACTGGATGGATGGCAAAAACACCAGTCATTTGTACACCACTATTATTAAATACAGCACAATTACATACCCAGCGGCAAGACCCAAAGCAGAACTTAAGTAAGTTATCTCATATTCTTTAGTAAGTCTATTTTAAGTTCTATAAAGCGAGTTTCGTAAAAAGCAGGAGCCTTAGAATCATTAAAGAGTCCTGGAGAACTGGTTTGGATGTTAGGGAAGGATTATGTTGATTATAAATAATGCATATTTGTACTAAAAAGAAAAAAAAAATTGTCCTATTGTTATCTAATATTTGGAAAGCTAACAACGAAACACATGCTGCATTAATTACAAAAGCTCATAGATTTTCAATTATGCTTTTGGTTATGTGAAACTAAAGAATCAAATAAAATACAGCAAGCAGTTACTTACTTTTTAGCTCAACATTACTGGTAGCCAATATGTAATCCAAGTATAAGTAAGCCATTCTTTGATCAAACATATTCTGATCTTTTTAAGCGTCTATGGCGTTAAGAAACGTGGGGTTTTGTTAACTTTTAGTCAACATATGAAAATAAAGTTGTACGTGATAAATAGATTGTAATAAGCTCATGTAGAGTGGACATAGATATAGGTGTGGATATAGTTAAAGCGAGATAGAACATGTGATGTGAAAGAGCGAGAGCAATGAGACGGAAAAAAGAAAAAAATAGCGTTCCAACCTCACCAAGTGCTACAGAGAATAACGTGGAAGTTAACATGAAAGAAGTTGGGAATGTTATTGAAGATTTACGTGACACTAAATAATAAGTATATAAATCAATTGAAAACGATAAAGATCAACATGTCAATGAAATACAAAGACTGACGTGCCACGACAGATCTGATAAAGAAGTACACAAATGCTGAGTCAAAACTGCCTGATCTATATTTAAACGAACTGTAATAGCAAAATAACCTTGTTTTAATTTTGTTTGCAGATACAAGTTATTCGTACCATCCAGCTATCCACGATGACACGTTCGTACGCCGAAAGCAAAGACGCAACCGGACCACTTTCACGTTGCAACAGGTAAATTTTTATAACGTAACTTTAAATGAAGCTTAGTAATATGATGACTAAGTTTGATTATGTTCAAACTATATTTTTTAAAGTGTAATGGATAGATGGATGGCGTCTTGAGTAATCTGTAAATAGCTGATGAGCCTTAAAGAATACTCAATGCTTCAAGACGGATTGCGGGAGGTTGGTAGCTAATCCAAGTGTTGGAATTTTGCATACTATTCGAAGGCTATCAACAAGGTTTTACGCCTCACCCATTCATTTTCCGAACACCGACGCTGAAGCCATATACTTAGCTTCTGAACCAGGGGAAGGCTAAGAGGACTCGGGAAGGGCGAGCTAGATATTTTTCTAGATTCATCGCAAACTAAAAAGTAATCATAGTTATTGTTTCAATTATAAGCGATTGAAAAAGTCAAACAACAGTGAGGGCGGTAGGAGGTCGAGTGACCGTGACTCTTCCCTGCCCGCCCTCTGTACTTCTGGTTGTAGTTGAACTTCGCCTATTATGATCCAAACAAGTCGCGTGAGATTGTCACTACGAAAACCTGGAATAACGGCTTGTTTGTCTTGACTAACAGATGTTTAGGTTATTTTAATTAAATAGTAGTTAATTTATTTATTATGTTTCAGTTGGAAGAGTTGGAAACGGCGTTTGCGCAGACGCACTACCCAGACGTGTTCACTCGGGAGGATCTCGCTCTCAAGATCAATCTCACTGAAGCAAGAGTTCAGGTAAATATCTTTATTCCATCCGATTTTGTCGAATTTTGGAGTCGATTCTCCTGAAATTTCTGTCGATGTTTGCGAACAAATTGCTTCATAACGTTATATTGCTGTCATCATTGGGACTCATAATTGTCCCACTACTGGGCTAAGGACTCCACTAACAAGGGGCATAAGCCGTAGCTTATCTCGTTGGCAAATGGCGGATTGGTAGAATACACACGCCTTGGAGAAGTTTGTAGGCAACTCTTAGGAGTGCAGGTTCTCATGTTGTCATGATTTTTTCGTTCATCGCTCTCTTTCTTCTTTCTTCTTCTGTTTTCCAAATTCAAAAAGGGTGTCACATTCTCCTTCGAACATAAAAAAATATATTAGATTATTTTGACCGTGTTCCTGATAACATACAAGAAACCAATGATGTATCAGTATCGTTTGAAAGTCATAAACATTTTTAACTACACAAACGCGTTTTCAAATGTACTCTGAATCTATTAAAATGTAAATTTTTCAAACACTTTTATTTAAGAACGCTCTATTTTCCGGCGTTGTTAGTGAATATTTCAAATTATTTCAAAGCCAAATCGACAGTCATCGAAAAATTCCAATTAGAACACTCGCCAATCAGACCATCCGTTCCTATTCGCCCCGCGTTTCAAAGAGAAATTCATTTCCGACTCGTATTTTCCATTCGCTCAAATAGATTGAAAGATATCGAACTAACACACGTTAAGTGAATACGAAACTACATGGAAGTGTGTGTGTGTATTATGTGTGTGTATATTATGTGTGTTTCCAATTCAGTCCGATTCGAATTCAGAACGTGGAGCGGCATTGGTTAATCCTCAAAGCATCTAGTTGTATCGGAATCTCGAATCGCGTTGTGGGAATAAATAATTTGACTTTAAGAAATATTCCTTTTAAGAAAATTCTTGTGTTCGTGAAGCCCTCGACTTAGTTTAGTATGTTTTAGGTAGTTTTGAAGAATAAATTTAGTATTCGGGTTCGATCAATAATACAACTAGATGTCGGCTCAACGACAACAATGTGGCTCGACACATACCAGCTCACTCGAAATGTGGGTTGATGTTTTTTTTAGTACGTTGTGTTTGCCAGGAACGCCGCCAACACCTTTATTACGTACTAGCTTCGACCCGCGACTTCGTCCGCGTGGAATAATTACTTTGGGCTAACGCGTACTTTAACCTGTTTGTTTCTGTGATACATGACTTTTGATAAACTTTAACCGAGCTCTCAATAGGAAAAAAAATCCCCGATTGGGAAACATTCTTCATTGGTGCTCCGCTCCTATTGGTCTTAGCGTGCTGATATATATATAGCCTATAACCTTCCTCGATAAATGGGCTATATTCAAAGAAATTTTCGTATCGGACCAGTTCCTGAGATTAGCCCGTTCAAGCAAATAAACAAACAAATTCATCAGCTTTATAATATTAATGAATTATTTATAATAAGCAACTAGTACTATTTACTATAAAATGGGTGTAATTAAGTGGAACATAGAATGATTTTTAAACTTATTCATAGTTCGTTGGTAATTCGACGAAATTGTATAGTACCAACCACCCACCCACAACAGTAACTGTCCCACTGGTGGGCTCGGTCTTCGCTAACACTGTGAGGGGTACAGGCTTTATGCCTTCATGGTGGCCAAGATTGGTGGACTTCCCACAAAATTAAGAACTCCTTGGAGAACTTTCAGGTGTGCAGATTTCCCCACAATATTTTCCGCACCAAGTGATAATATACTGATATGCAAATAACTTTAAAAATTAGAAATGCTCTCAGGATCTGATTCCAGGACCTCGAGTTTCAGAGTTCAACATTCAACCCACTAGGCTATCACTTCGAATACACGTTTACATTAGGGACCCTAGTACAAATTGCCCTTTTCACGCGTTTCATGCACATTGCGGGAAGGTTAGTTTATTTATTCGCGACTAAAATATTGCCTCATTTTGAACGCAGAACACACCCCGTGTTTTAGTAGCTCACGCATTTTTTTTTCACTGCTTCATAAGGATGTAATGTTATGTATATGTTATACATTTCTTTAACTCTCAACTATAAAAAGTAGTATTAAATTCTAGTAATATAATAAATTAAATAAAATTAAAATTGTTTATTTCGTCGTAGGAACCATAAACTCACTTCAAGTCGAAATTTTACAATACAAAGACCCTACATAAATTATACGATAATTTTTTTAACGAAAAAAGTAAAAAGGGTATTTAAAGGAATTCTTTGATAAATACGAAAGTTTATGATAATGGATGTAGGTGTAGGTGTTAACTCCTTCAGGCAAAAATCACTGAACCAATTTAGATGGTTTAGCATAGAGATACATAGATTAGTCTAGAATAACATAAGCTTATTTTTATCAACGAACGTACCACGAGCGAAATCGCGGGCGAAACTAATGTATATATGATTTCAAGTTTGTAAACAATTCTGTCGTTCTTTAAAGTCTTTGGGAAGTATGTATAAGTCGTTATATATCTTCCACATACAAACATATTACATTAACATCTCAACATATAATAATATATTGTATTGTATATCACATTAATTTAAATATAGTTTTTTACTTTCTTTAAAATTTTGCCTTTAAGCAAGTAATTCCCTTCAAGATATGAAGTCCTAGAGTATACGCCACCACGCTGCCCCAGTGAGGATGTATGGAGGGGTTAGTGGCCAATTCAAGGGCTGGTAGTTTTTATGTCACCCGAAGGTTTCTGTCGCGGCAGCTTTTTACCGATAATAAGCTTAGAAGCACGGAAGCGCTGATGAATGTTTTGCCACTAGCAGTCACCCATCATCCTGGAGACTGCGCTCGCTGGTGGTTCATCAGTTACAATTGGTTTCACTTAGATAGGTTGTGTCTGCCAATCCGCACTTGGCCAGCGTGGTGGACTATGGACTTAACCTTCTCATACAGAGAAGAGACCCGTGCTCAATAGTGGGCCTGATGGGTTGAGATTATGATTATGATAGATTTGTCTATTACTTAAAATCGGTACAGCAGGCTATGAGGGCTCGTCTCAATATAAAAAATAAAAATTAATTAGGTAGGTAAGTAATACCTAACAAAACCATCCAGCTACCCTACGCAAACAGAATTTAATCAAAATCAGTACAGCCATTGACAGGCCGGTTGGTCTAGTGGTTAGCGAACCTGTCTGGTACACCGAAGGTCGTGGATTCGATTCCCACCCAGGTCAAACATTTCTGTGGTGAGCAGGAATATTTGTTCTGTGTTTCTGGGTGTA
>DWJZ01010601.1:0-10031 GCA_018249125.1 Asbolis capucinus
GATATACTGTTTAGGCGTGCGATTCATAAAAAAACGAACAAAAATATGTATGAATTTAAGTTTTTCTTTAACTTGCACTTTTTGATTTTATCACAGATTGTGTTACGTTCAGACAAAAAATGTGTTACTAGTGTCAACCTGCGGCTTCACTCACATTGTATGTCGATAAAAAGTTGTGTTACTCTAATCAATCTATGTCTGGGTCAAATTTCATTCAAATTCGCCCAGTAGTTTTTGTGTAAAAGAGGAACAAACACCCAACTGTTCATACATATATTCATTCTCACAAACTCTTTTTTTATAGTTGATAAACTTATATTACTAGCTTTTATTTAACTTGCAGTGTTTGTTTATATATTAGTATGTTAGTTTGTTACGGATCAAATCTTGCAAGCTTAATTAGACCCACTTCCTCTTACACTACGGAGTTGAAATTTTACATACTGCTTCAGTTGTAATGGCAATGCAGTCATGAAGAGCACGACCTGATATAACGTTCAGGATTGACTCCAGACAAGGGAACTCCTCAACGGTTAACAATACAGTTATGAAATTTTGTATATTTCCGTGTATTAAAGACCAATAATTAAAGCTTGTGTTTTTAAATATATTATTAACCTTGTTTATGGTAATCAAGTTAATTGTAAAGTAATGTATTATTTGCGAAGTTGATTTTATAGACATGATATGAATTGACAGGCCGGTTGGGCTAGTGGTTAGTGAACCTAAATACTACACCGGAGGTCGTGGGTTTGATTCTCACCCAGGTCAAACTTTTCTGTGATGAACAAGAATGTTTGTTCTGTGTGTCTGGGTGTGTAATAGGAATATCTACTTTAGTATGTATTTAAAAGTATATATGTATGTTTATCAGTTACCTGATCACCATAGCACAAGCTAACGCTTAGTTTGGGGTCAGATCGCCAGGTGTGAGTTGTCCAAAGATATTTATATTTATATCTTCGTTAACGAACTTTCATCCCCCATTTCAAACCCAACGAGTATTTTTTCGTGAAACAAACTGTCCAATTTTTCTCCAAATTCTATTCTATCTCTATACCAAATTTCATCAGAATCGGTTGAGTAGTTGAGGCATAATGGTAACAGTTACTTTCGCATTTACATCAGTAGAGATTATCGTATTATTTTGTTAACACGAATAGTTTCTGAATCGCGCGACGATTAAAACACTTGTACAAGTACATAATTTAAGCGTATTGTTAATTAAATTAGTTACAAGTAATATTTATTATGTGAATTAATGTAACCGGTTTTCCGTAAACTTTTCGTTTATTACTGACACAGTTTAGTATTTTTTTGTAATCACTAATTCGTAGACTTTAGTATCTTGAAAAGTGACTTCGCTTCGCCATTGTAAAGCGTGGTTTTTGAATGGGATTTTTAACGGACATATTTTAGAAGCGTTTATTTAACTTGCAGTGTATGTATGTATGTTAGTGCATATGTTACTTAGTATATAGTATATATATAAGGCAGTGAAAACCTAGTGGTCTGAACATTGGTCTTGGTGAAATCGTGAGGAAATCTGCACTCCTTAGAGTTGTCCATAAAGTTTTCAAAGGTGTGTGAACACCACCAATCCGCAATTGGCCAGCTTCAATCCATCAATAGCCGTCTACCACGCTGTTCCAAGGACTGGTGGCCTGTACCCCTTACATTGTGAGTGGACAACCGAGCCCAGTAGTGGAATGTTATGGGTTGCATTATTATGACAGATATTTTTGTTAACTGTTCGCGTCCACTCCACTTCCTCTTACTCTAGGAAGCTGAAATTTTGCATAATATTTCCGTCCTGATGACAATGCTTTTATGTGATAAGTATGGGCTGATGGTACGTCCAGGATTGGCTCCAGACAAGGTAACTCCTCAACAGTAATAGTTATGAAATTCGATGTGTTTCTTCGTGTTAGAGTTCTGTCATTAAAGCTTGCGTTTTGAAATATTTTACTTAGTCTTAATTTAATTTCCGAACCGATTTTAGTAAAACAAAACACTATCATATACAGTCCAGTCAATGAAATGGTTAGTAATATTTTTTTCTATTGTTCCCCACCTTCCAACATACATAAATATATAGTTAAAGAGGTTATCGAAAATAATTATCAAATACGTATCTTTTAATATTATTAGCAAATACATTTTATTAGTGTTACTTAGTTAATATTTGTACATATAATTTAACGGTCACCTTGTCTTACAAATTGCGTGGTACTCGATGTTTCTCGACCGTGGATACTGCTTGCCTATATGTACCTGGTGGCTACCCCAAACGAGACTTTGTAAGAGAAAAAGTTAGGCGTCTCACCTAAATTTATTTTTAATTTTATATATATATATTTTTTTAATTTATATATATATATTTTTTTAATGAATCACGAAAAATTTGCTTGACAGTAATCATGTGCAAAAAGAAACCCGTGTAACACCTGCAATTCAACGTAACACCTTGAATATAAAAGATTATCAAGTGATATATCTTGCTCTTCTCAACAACTAAAATTTATGTTATCCCCGAAACGAAATAAGCTAAATGAAATCTAGCGGACACGCCGCAAATAGAAATAAATTGCGAAAGACTCCATGTCCATCCGAATAAACGGATGAGGAATACAAATGTGACCTCTTCGCTCCTCGTACATAAACTTCTATTACACCTACGAACTTGGTCGAAACTGGCTTACTCTTGGTTTTATAAAGACTTTTATTCGAACTGTTCACATTTCACATTAAAAAATTTCATCATTATAGTTCGACCATTCGATAATAGATGGCGGTAATAAGTTATAATTTGAAACGCGCTATTGAGAATTTACGGCGGTTCTAAAAGATTTTTATTATTATAACATGATATATTAGACGGCTTCTGTATATCACTTAAATCAGTGATTCTCGCTACCAATATTTGTTTTACAACCAAGTTCAAAAAAGTTTAGGGTCCTTATTTTGTTTTGTTAATTATTTCATAACTTGGTGTACCGATTCGGTGTTCCGATCTCATTGTTTCGTGCAGTTTGATGGAGTATACTCTTAACGTCCTCAGTTACGTGGTATGTCCTGTACTCATTAATGGGCCATCTTAGTACCACGCCGACGTAGCCGCGGGAAAAAGCTAGTCTACACCTTATTCAAACTTCAAAGCAAACTTGATTAAATAAATATATGAACTAAGTGCCTTTTCACTCCCTCTGCGGTCAAGGTTCCGCGTTTATTACAAGTCCTAATTTCATACATTAGGACTATCAAAGTCACTGTGTCACTTAACAACTATCATGTTAGCTCATACATTAAGAATGGCAGATTATAAATAAATAACAAATATGTCTGGCCAACTCGCACACGGCCACCTGATCCCACCTACGCATCAGCGTATGTTGATTAGACAAATGATAAACATATACATATGTATATTTTGAATATATTATATACTTATAAAGATAATTTTATTACATTCAGACAGAGAAAAACGTGACGCGCCGCTACGTAACGCACCGTACTAACGCATTCAAACGCCCCTTTTTATCACAGCGCGTCCAGCGGCGCGGTGATGTCGGCATGGAGGTGGTCGCGCTGTTGGTGTGCGCGCTCGCCGTGAGCGCCGCGCCCAACGCGACGCGCCGCCGGCCCGACCTCGACGCGCACGACCTGCTCGAAGACGACGAAGACACACGACGAGACTACTATGACGAGGAGCGGTTTAATATATCGGGTGAGTCAGCTTCTGAGTTTCTTAATGCCACACATGTGTTCTCAGAAGTTATCACTTATTTGAAGACTAGGTTTATGTGTTCAAAGATTTGATCACTCCTTTGAGCACACGGTTTTCGTTCACAGCTGTAGTAGTCTCGTCGCACTCGTACGAATATCTCAAGAAATGCCAAGTAGCGTCGTGTAAAGTGAGTCGGTGTGGGCCGCGCTCAAATTACGAGTACGTACGGGCTGTATGCAACCCGTGGGCCGAGACTTGCCGACCCCTGATTTACATTCCTGTGATGTATTTCTAGTCATAAAACTATCATTGTGATGATATAGGGGAATATTAGGCCCCGCAAACATAACTAAGGGTGAAATATTACTTATTATTTTGTACTAAGACCAAAAAATCGGGTATTAAGTACACCAGTGGACTCTATTTTAATAATATGTACTTAGTAGATTCATCTCTAAATATATCCTATAAACTAAACTAGTAAATTAATCGCTCAGGCCCTATATCGTTTACAAGATTGTACAAGTTGAGATAAACAGTCATATAAAATTTTATATAATTTTATTCAAATTTTTTTTTATAAATTCCTTATTGATATAGGGACTTTTTGTTGTTAACTTTTGACTATTTTAAATTGAGCTAATGGTCCCTAAAACCAAATAAATAATTTTAATTTTATTTCAAACATACGAAAACATAAGATCAGTTTCTTTAGGTTGTATAATAAATATGAAACAGCGTCCAAAAGTGACATTTAGCCAATTCAAAAACGTCATATACAGTTAAAAACTGGAAAAAAATAGTTTTATCTTGCAGGTAGGTGAATTTATTATTATTTTTTTAATATTTCAACTCTTTATAACGAAAATCAATGGATTGAGCATTTTTTATCGTTATAGAGAGTTATCGTTATATGGAGTGGATGAACAATATGTAGGTTTTATCGTAAACCAACCAAGTTGTTCACACTTCTAATTTCTATGGAGTTTACTGTTATAAAAGATAACGTTATAAAGAGTTTTTAACTTAAAAAAAGTTAAATTGTCGCTGACTCAGTTTTTCCTTCTAACCTTCGATGTTATGTACGTCGTAAGATGTTATGTAATTTTTAATTTAAATATCTTTTATGGTTTCTTCTCATCAAGTCACACTTGTAGTCAAAATGACTGGGCAAAAACTAACAAGAATTAATTTACATTCTTAAAATTTAAGTCTTCACAAAATGAATATCTTGGTGTACATTTCTTGGTGTAGGATTCCAGGCGTAACATGATATCTTTCAGCTTTCTGACCTAGAAGTGAAGTTGGTTTTTAGGAGGAATAGAATTTCCAAACGAAGTTTAGCAAATAATGGAATAGTAGAAAATATGTCAGTAAAGTTGACCGCGTCGGTGTTCCTATTCCATCACAATATTTTCTTCTGTCTTCTTCTACTGTCTTCAAGTCATGAGTGACTAGGCTTTTACGAAATTAGTGCGCTTTACCATCTAAGGCTGCTGTTTACCATCAGAAAGGATCGCGGTCAAGCACTAATTTATAGAAGATAAAAAAACAGCGTAAGGAGTCCATTATATTAGGCAGGAATTTTCTGGACTCATTGAGTTCCAAATAATCCCCGCCCCCCTCCACATCCCCCCACAGTCAACACCACATCTAGTGCATGAATACAAAGTGCTATACTTGTACAGTATTTTGTATTAAATTTCTATGGGAGGCGACATCTAGCATATTCTTGAGCCAATGTTATTAATTTACATGCGACCTTTTAACGCATCCATCGCCTTGTCAACCATTCATCTAATTGAACCTCATGTATAACTATATAATTACCCTAATAATAAAATTTTGTTTTTCCTCCGAAAGCTTTTAATTAACCGTCGTTCTGAACTATAAATAAAAATATCATTATTAGAAACTTGTTTGTGAAATTTTTAACTTCTAATTTAACCGCAATATGTAGTATCAATTTGGGTAATATAATAATAATAAAACTGTAACGGGGTCAATTCTGTACATTAATTATTTTTTGAAAATTTTGATGCAGGATTTGTTATCGATATAGAGACTAAAACATTCTTTTTTATTTATTGTCTGTCTGACTGTTGTTCTATCTGTCAGTCTCTCTGTTCGAGCATTACGCAAAAACCAGTCCAAACTTGGCGTAGTCGTAATTTAAAACCCGAGAATGGTTATAGGATATGTTTTATCCCAGAAAAGGCTTAATTCCCACAGGATAACAAGTTAAAATTAGTATGGGAACTCCGTAATGGACTAATTTAGATGAAATTTAACATGTTTGTGGCTTATGTATGGACAATGGTTATAGGATACATTATATCGCAGAAAACTGCTTTATACCTTGGGATAATAGGTTAAAGTTAGTATGGCAACTCTAAAAGTATTCTTCTTCCAAAGCGAAGCGAGCTCGATACATGAATACGCTCGTTTGTATCTTTTAATCCATCCATGAGGAAAGATATTTCTTACTGAGAGGGCAGTCCAAGCTGCACCGAAACGGATGGGTATCGTACTGTCGGATCATTTTTCATATTCAATCATTTACCCTGATGGTCTTGCTGACCATAAATTATTGTTTGAAAATTTTGATGTCCCTGCATCAAAATTATCGGTTTTGTTATCGATACAGAGAACAAAACATTTTTTTATTTATTGTCTGTCTGTTAGTTTGCTGGTGCTCCACGCAAAAACCACTGGACGGATTTAGATGAAACTTGGGTTCAATCGAAGTTTAAAACCCGAAAATCGTTCGAATAGACAAAAATCGTTTAATTCCCGCAGGATAACAGGTTTAAATCAGTATAGCAATTCTGAAACCAATAGACGAATTTAGATGAAATTTAACATGTGATGTGATAAAATTTCCCGTGGGATAAGAGGCTAAAATTTGTATGGAAACTCTACAACTTCAGACAATTGTGCATATTTGTAGTTTATATGACGAGAAGGATAATTGTATAGTTTTCATCCAATCTTCATCCGAAACGATGGCAATTTCTAGTTTGATATAACATTATTCAGTATTTTAACCTTCCAAAACTGTTTTTTTTACCAATAACAAGGGTATTACATTGCGTATCAACGTCATAAAATTAACATTTGAATTATATGTTATTGTTTTGTATGTTAATAGGTTAATTTGAATTAAATAGTTGAGTCTCGCGATAATTTATACGGACAAAGAGGAGAGGCCGGCTGGAGGGTACTTGTAGGTAGTATACATTTTTCTCTTCCAGAGCATTTTGGCAGCCGCGTAAACGTTTTTTAATAGTGTACCTACTCTGCGTAGGTACTGTACTTCGAGTAGGTTGCGCACTTTGAATAATAACTAAATATACTTTGGGTAGGAATTGTATTTTAAATAGATACCGTACTTTGAGTAGCTACGGTACTTTGAATAGGTACTTTACTTTGAGTAGGTTCTGTACTTTGAGTAGATACAGTACTTTGAGTAGATATAGCACTTTGAATAGATACTGTAATTTGAGTGGTTACTGTATTTTGAATAGGTACTTTACTTTGAGTAGGTTCTGTACTTTGAGTAGATACAGTACTTTGAGTAGATACAGTACTTTAAATAGATACTGTAATTTGAGTAGATACTTTACTTCGAGCAGTTACTGTACTTTGAGTGGGTTCTGTACTTTGAGTAGGTTCTGTATTTTGGATAGTAACTATACTTTGAGTAGGTACTGTATTTTTACATGGTTTTGTTGTTTAAGAGATGACTTCAGGGGTCATTCAAATATCGTCATCTTAATCCACTACGGCCCACTATTGAGCACGAGTTTCTTCTCTGAATGAGAAGCTTAAAGCCATAGTCCACCACAGTGGCCAAGTGTGGTTAGCAGACTCCACACATCTTAAAGTTTTTCTTAACGTTATCCTTTCAAGTATAAGATAACGCAATTTAGTGGAAGGAGAAAAGGGGTTACTATAAAACGTTACGATATAACGTTACGATATATTTTTATTTTATCCACTTACCGTAATATTTGAACGACCTCTCAACTCCTGACTAGTCCACCACTGAGAACTCCTTCACCCAAAAAAGTCTTAGAAAGGAGTGTGCCATGCGAACTTAGTTGCGGAACGAAGCTAGCACTTAAGTTATAAATCAAGGTATTGGTTAAATTGGTCATCTATTCAAAATTATCTCGGGATTTCGATATATGAAACACAGTGAAGTACTAAATCAGAAAACATTGAGTTTTAAATTGTAGTTTAAGAAGTTTAAATTTCCTTGGTTTGAAACGACTGGAACGCGCTGGCGTGTTGCCAGATACTAACACAATATAATACAGATATTATAATGTATTATACACGTTAAGAAGCTGGCAGGTTATAATAAGAAATAAAGTTTATATTTCAGACGAATATAGGTATTATTTGTATAGTATAGCATGGGTCGGCAACCTTCTAGCATATGGACCACAAATTTTATAAGGATATTGGTGCGGGCCACATTTTATTGTCGAAAGGAACACAAGAAACGCTAAGTAGCGTCATGTGAGTATGGTTAAGAGTCAAAACGAATTCTTATAAGAAACCCGTACTCAGTTGCGTTCCATTAATGGGCTATATCTACTACAATACTAATAAGCTACATCTATACTAAGAGATCTAAAATATATACTTAAGAGGAGAGATTTGATTGTTTCTTTACTTGAGACGATAAACTACGGAAGTACTGGGCCGATATGAGAAAATATTTTACTAATATTTTCAAACATTTAGGTTACGTATGTCTGTATAAAACTTCGATAGTGTAACTCAACGGGTAAAAAAAATACCAACAAAAACCTTATGTCACGTACGCTGTGATTATTATTGACGTTAGACCAAAACTACAGTTTAATAGAGGACATCAATATCTACAAATAAGTCTGCGAAATTATATATCTAACGGTTACAATTATGCCACAATAACTTTTCTGGTTATTGGTTCTTCCGAAGCGAAACGAGAACACTTTTTAGAATTTAAAAAAGAGATCAATTTCCGCAGTAATAATGTTTAGATACTTAAGGTCTACCTTGTTTATCGGATAGCCTTCGATATTCACCTTCGGGTATAATACCAGCTACACGCCAACCATGCCAGGCTGGCGCGGCGCCAGGCTACGACAAATGGCGCACCAATAATGCCTGATTAAATCGTCGATATTACTAAATACAATTCTCAAAACCTTGCAACTTGTTTACAGGTTTGGGTGACATTTAATCGCATTGTAACATTCTAGGTATATGAATTAATGAGACAAGTTTGTTTATGTTTATCCAGCATCGGTGGCTTAGTAACTTGGTAACCTCTTAAATGGGAGGATATGGGTTTGAATCCTGCGAACACCTATAGTTTTCAAAGTTTTCTGCGTATTACAAGTTCATAACTTGCTTCGATGAAGGGAAACATCGAGAGGAAAACTATACTAAACTTTACCTTCTAGAACTTTTCGGAGAGTTCCCCGTAAAGTTCTACTGACCTGCACCTACGTGCTGCAACAGCATAGCAGACTATGTCCTATACCACTCACATTGCAAGATCCGACCTGAACCCAGCATTGGGACAGATATGGGTTGTAATGATTACACATTTGGATAATATTGAATCTTTGTAACAGTTGATACAAAAATGAATAGTTTTCTAGATCTAAATTTTTTTTCCGTAAACGTTAACAATTTTACATATAGCGTAAGAAATAAATAAATAATCTATACAGGAACAGGAATACATGCTACTTAACCCCTCAACACACAACGTAAGCTACGGATATATCAAAAATTGAACTTAACCCTCCCCACATTTTAGTAGAAACCAATTTGCAATAAAACACACCTTTACGATGTTCACGCGCTGTTCATAAAACCATTATCGGACCGTACGCAACAGCAGGGTTGTCTGCGCCTTCTCTCGGGATTTTACCGGGTGATTATTTGAAAAGTGAATATGGTTTATATCTGGAGTCCAGTCCACTTACTGGACTATAAATTGTAATGTCAAAATGACTTCAGAAAACCTGTATACACATATATTAAATTATACTAAATCAAAAACACAAAATTTTATTGAGAATGGATGTATCGATTTTTGTTACTCTTGTAGAAAAAATATTGAACTTTGGCGCAGAAATACGTAGGTTATATAAGTATAACGCATCCGTTACTGTTTACGAATTCACCACGCGGACGAAACTGCGGGCTAAAGCTAGTTGCGACATATTGTATTTTTATTCACTCCTATACAGATTTAAATTTAAAAAACGCTAGAACAGAGATGTAGTTATTTCTT
>DWJZ01010602.1:0-10029 GCA_018249125.1 Asbolis capucinus
TTTTATGTGGCCAGTACACGCTGCTATCATAAGTTATAGCACACTAGGGCCCGCTCGCAGCTTCACTCGCGTGGTATGTTGATAAAAAGTAATCTATATGTTATTCCAGATTATAATCTAGTCCTGTACCAAATTTCATCCGGATCTGTTCAGTAGTGTTTGCGTGGAATACCAAAAACCTATCCTCATAAACTTTCGCATTTGTAGTACTAGTTTCCGCCCGCGGTTCTGCTCGTGTCGCAGGTAGGGTGATAAAAAGTAGCCTATGTGTTATTAAGAGTATAATCTACTCGTATACCAAATTTCATGCAATTCCGTTCAGTAGTTATTGCGTGAAGGAGTAACAAACATCCTTCCTCACAAACTTCACATATAATATTACATATAGTCGAATTGGTTCCCTACCAATAGTAGCAGGATATTGTAGGTAGGAACTCAATCAAGCATTTACCGTATATCAGCACCATGACATACCTTAATAAGCCTTAGTTTAAATAGTTCGTAAATACCGGATATTGTGATTACCGATAGCGCTACGGCATGTCATTTGGGACCGTTATACTGTAATTCTGTTTACATTCACATTTTCCGAGAAAATAGGAGGTTGAATTTACAATTTTGTGCCGTAGTTTTAGTTGGGGTTTCATGTTCCAAGAGCTTACCTTTTGGGATGTGGTTCTTCAAACTAAGTGTGAGAAGTTCGAATCAAACAGCATTCAATAAATATAATAAATCTGTCATTAATCGCTGTCTGTATATCTTATATTTGGGAGAATCTATTAGAAGCAATTTTAGTGAAACAATTATTTCTATGTATTTTTTCTGTTTGTCAATTTAATTGTTAGTCTGTCCAATTTTTAGTAAAAATTTTGTAAAACATATCAACACAGGTCCTCAAAGTTTCAATTTGATATCTTTGTCCATGCTACAACTGAAGCTACTACGACATGTGCTTACTATATTTAACCATTTTAGTACATATAGTTAATTATAGTAAAAGGAAGCGTTTAACATCAAAAAGTGGAAATTCTCAAATTTTTGTCTTGGCACTTATAGTTAAGAGCCGTTGATATATTGTCCTGGCTGTATGGAACCCATCTACGGACCTCAGTATAACAAAGCGAATCGCAGGCACTTCTTAAACAAAATCCATTCTCTTAAATCAAAATTAGAATCTAATACACATTCGAATATCGAAGGTTATTAACCTAACGTTCCTACGTATAATTAGTGTTTAAGTGCTGGCAGAAAATAATGAACGGTAGATTGCCGACATAAAAAGTACGTTAAAAACATGTCGGAAGTTCTCATAAACCATTATCATAGCGACAATATTAATATTCAACGTTCGACTCGGAAACAGTTACGGTAGCACGTGCGCCCGCATGTCACGGCAACTGCACTTACCAGGCTCTCACAGGCTTTAATAACAGAGACTTCGAGAACTTCGGAGACTTGCATCCAATATGAGACACTTTTGAGTTACATGACAGGAGGCCTGGAGTATTCCAGCTCCAATGGGTTTGGAATAGTATAACTAGAATGCTGCAAAAGTTTCTTAAGTGTCGGAATTTTCTGTGCTGCCTGAAGGCCTTCGATATAGCGTAACGATGGGTATCTAATGATCTTGGAAGCAAGATATTGCTCATGAAGTTTGACTATTACCGGTCACCTATCCTCCTATTGACCGCACTTAACTTTTCGTTCACTTACAACACAAATATTCTTTATTGTGTTCACAATATGGGTAACAATAAACAAGAACGAAGTTGGACATACACAAAAGGCGGCCTTATGTTACATTTACTGTCGAAAAAAGCTGCCAACTTTTTACTCAAAGTAAATGGTACTGTCTGTGATACACAGTTCTGATAGAATGGTGTCTGTGATATACAATTAAATTTTAATTTTAGAATAAAAGCATTGTGTCCTTGTTCCAGTTGTACGAGATCAGCGACGACCCTCAGAGGAAGGAGTTTCTCGATGATCTGTTCTCTTTCATGCAAAAGCGAGGTGAGTCATAGAATATAGTTACTTGACAAACTTTGATTAAATTCGTCAAGAATCATCACTCTGCCCTAGTGCGAATTGTAACGGTATAATGGCCATTCCAAGCGTTAATTCCTAGGACATTTTATGCTTAAAGGTATAGTGGCCATTCCAAGCGTTAATTCCTAGGACATTTTATGCTTCAAGGCCTCTGACATGGCTGTACGACTGCTCAAAGATAACTAGCCTATTTCTGTGCCTTCTTTTCGACGGCTGCAGCTTAACATCAGTCAATAAACTTAATAAAACATTATTTCTCACTTGCCTACAATAAAACCACCATTAAACATTGATTAATTCCCACTTAGGATTGATACTTCCCATAATTTATCATAAGCTAACCGACCCATTCACGGTCATCCTTTGAAATGATATGATTTGGCCAATCTATGTTAATCCTGTGAAACCTTCGAGTTATATCTGATGAGGGGTCTTGTACAATTGGTCAGATATGCATCGTATATGGGCTAAATCAGTGTATAGACCAGAGGTTTTCAAACTTTTTCCAGAAACATTTTTGGAAATATTTTTTGATTTCAGTGCACTCTTTGTTATATTCAAATTCAAGATTTTTGTTTAACTCCAAAATAACTGAAAATTTTCAAATTCCATTTTTCTCCCTTATTCTGAGTTAAACTAAGTCAATAATTTTATTCCCTCCTGTCAACATCAGATTGATTTTCTTCCCGGTCTTCCCTTCGTCACGGTTTTCCCCGTTAACGCTCAAACACATCGCTACATCCACTTTGGGAATCACTGGTAAAGATGGTTTTATTATTAAGATTTTCGATAACGATAATGATTGACGTCCGTCTGTACGAGCTATGAGCTATTAGATGTAATTAGTTTGAATGAAGTACAGTACGGTTTCAATTCATAACGAAATGACCTCAACACGTAGATATTACAATAAACCATCAATATATTCAATAACAAAAAGTTAACAATAACAATTTTATCTCTCAATAAATCTATGTTGTTGTCATATCAACTCATTGTATGTGATTAATAGTTGTCTATACAATATGGTTTATGCGGAGGAGACTTTGAACTTCGAGAAGATTCCGAGATATCGAAGAGACTTCGAGATATCGGGAGATCGAAGAGATTCGATCTGTAAATTTTAGTATGTAGAATTCTCAAGTTTCTGATAAAAAATCAAGTTAATTTGCTTTTCCTTACATTTTTATCCTTTTAGGAATGAAATTTCACAAATCCTTCCATACATATACTTTCCACTTACATGAACTAACTTATTTTCACTACTTAATTCTAATTAATATTTATAAGAAACGTCATTATAAATTTCTAACCTGTGTATAATCAGTTTAATAGTTAAAAAGGTATTAAGTAAATACAATACATTAGGCTATCAAGTTTAAGAACGGTTGATAACTAACCCCCAATTTGATGCTGGCAGATCCTAAGCTGGTAACATTTTCTAGAAACTTGTACCATCTGCCATTAGTGTTTCATATTAAGCATCTAAAATCACTGCCAAATGACCTCGCCTTGTGAGGGTAATGCTTTAAAGCGAATTAAACTATCGTAGCTTGTGCCTTCTATAAACATTTGTGTAATCTCATCATATAAATCTGCAGCATTGAGTTAACGACTGAAACCGATCTCGTTCATACCGCACGTTCGCTTATTACTCCACTTCATTAAGGTTATAGTAGTGTTACAAATAAAACGAGTGTGGGAATTCGCCATATACGTTCTATCTGTAAAGATAATCATTATATTTTAAATATCATAATAGAAATAATTAAGCGGGAGATCGCTTGATCGCCTCGAGCGCTGAGATCTTGCGCGGGCGCATGATTGATAACTCGACGTTTGTCCCTCTCTCGCGTACGCGTTCGGTATCTCTTGTCTCTGTCGCGCATTAATTGATCTACGTTGTAAATGGCGGCGTGATTGTCGCTAGATGGATCATGTTGATATTGGCTCGGCTTGGTTCAAATCAGTGGTTATTGTTGTTTGGTCCCGACATCTGACCCTCATCTTTCATATTGTGCTAAAGTATTAACTAAAACTGTATTTGATATTTCGTATTGTGTATCAGTATGCGATTCCAAGACCAGTGCAGTTGAATTTAATTGGTATGTTTTTCGAAAGGAAATTCATAACTCTCCTTTTGCTTGAATATTTGCTAGTATCTGGAATAATTTCTATGGAATTCGTCGTTTATCTCTCTCATCTCTCTCCTCTTACTCATAATTAGATGTCTGTCCTTTTCTGCCCTATCATCTGTAGCTCTTGCTCTCATTGTTATTCGAGAAATATGTATTATTATTACAGTAATTACTGCTACATATTATTTTAATATTAACTTTATTGTTGACGGTGTTTATTTTTATTAATATTTATGTATACGTTTATGTATTTTTGAACCAGTTACAAAGATAGATCTTGATATTGCAACGAATCTAGACAGTGTATAACAAGTCTTAACTATTTCTCTGATTGTTATAATCCCACACAGGTAGATTGTATTGACAAAAAAATCATATTTACGATGCCCTGGAATGAAAATAGGGTTGTCAGATACAAATACTAAGATCTGAGCAGTGTCTTGAATTGTGGGTATTTTGTGGTTATTATTAAGATGGACATTTACATGCACATATTCCAATTTTATTAAGTCAGTGGAATATACCCGTTTTTCTCTCTTCTCCTTTCAACAGCTTTCTCTTTTATAATTTTTCACACAATTCACAATTATTTTCTTTGACGTTGAACGTTTTCTTCGTCCACATAAATACATATCCAACGTCCACGTTTCTTTTCACCTATGCCCATATAATATCACATGCCTATATTACGTTTGGTTCCCTTTCATTTTCTTTTATGATATCTTTACCATTTGTATGTTTATTATTGGCAAAGATAATATTTTGCTTTTAATCAAATATTTTCTCCAGATGAAATACTGCTTCAGGAAGGTTGACAGAAGAATAATTGAAAAGAGTATGTTTAAAACATTGGGTAGGGAAGGCAGATGAAAGTATCTATTAAAATCGAACTGAAAAAGTAAAAAAACCACGATCCACTTCAGAAGGTTGGGTGTTTGCTGGGCAAATGCCCACATTTTGATCATCTGGCAGCCCTAAACAGCCACAGAGATGTACGTTGAGAGTATCGCTGCGTGCGATCAGAACACGGCCCGGTTTATCTTGAACTGAATAAATTATTATTCAATTTATCATTCGTAACGTGGCCAATAAACTTCTGGTTGTTATTACGCGAGGTGCGATAACAGCGGAAACTAATCGCCGTTTTTCCGCTGTGATTTTAATTGTTTTTAGCGAGTTGAGTATGGACCAGCTTTGGTCAACATTGATGGATGCAAGAGATGGAAATGAAATAGAAAGTCAGAGATCCAACTATTTTCTTAAAATTTTTGGTCAACAATCCAACTCTTTTCATAAATTTCTTATATGATATCTTTGATGATACAATATTTGCGTCTTTGTTTCCAAAAAAAATTCGATAAAAGTGATTTTGGGTGTTCTCCAAGACGAACTAGATACCTCATCTTGTTCTTCTTGGGGAACACGGAGATTCAGTATACTTCGGATGGATATCTAGGGTTTTTTTTTAAATATCCTATATTACCTCACTGAAAAATTTCCCTTTGGAAAGAAAAAAAAAAACTATTAAGTGACACTACTGTGCTGTGGTGTATACGTCGTGTTTCAGGATTTTTTTAATAATCAAAGCTAACAGAGACACATGATATTAAGTGGTCACCGTCGTTAATCCACATCAGAAACATCGAAGCATAACCGATGTCACCGTCGCTAATCCACATCAGAAACATCGAAGCATAACCGATGCATTATTAGCCGTAAAAGTTACAGGATAGCGTATTATAATGACTAAAGGTATAACCGTAATCAAAACAAATTATCGGCCCATTTATATGTTTGGTTCGTTGAGTTACACGGTCACGTCAAAGCTAACATCAAAGTTTAATTATTAGAATTAATTTATTCGACCGAGGTTAATCCTTCACGCATGCGAACCGCCATCATTTCGTCTGATCTCCACGTATTAATAATGTTTTATCATTTATTATTGCTCATGAGTAATGAAAGTGGGCCCGCCACGCCCCGCGCCTGCACCGCACTCTGTCTTCGTCTCGGTTAAAAAGAGAGATTAAAAAATATTACACTTGTTCCATATCACCTGAACGCATCATAGAGATTTTATTTGTGAACTATTAAGGTTCAAATTCGCGTAAACCGCGCGCCCTCGTGAGATGATCGAGCCGTAGTTAGTTCTTATTTTGAATCAATCTCGAAGGAAAACGTTTAATTTACAGCCAGCGACAAACGATTATGTAAATGCTAATCAAAATGAGAATACCTTAGTGGGTGTTCGTTAATCGATTTCTGATTAGTAATAAGATATTCGATTGTGCCGAATCGATTAAATTTGGGTCCTGTGCTGTCGCTGCGCTTAATGCTTTGGTTTTAAATCTCCCTGTTTTTGTTTTATTTTAGATTTATAATTTGCTAACCATTTATTTAAAAGGCGTATATTTGGTCAAGGTAGAGAGTGAATTTTATTATTTGGGATTTGAGATTAAGTGAATACATCGGTGTTTGAGCCAAAACCAAAATCGATTGTAGTTTTTTTTCTGCGTATTTTGCTATTGGACAGCCATTCTTAATCTTCGGTGGTGCTGATGATAATGGATGATGATGCCCAACATATGTTTCCCTTACACAAAATGAAGTTAGAAAGAGTAGCTAAGATTCAGGTTTAGTTCTGGGAATCCATATGAATATGGTACTCGTTATCCAGACTTATGTTTCCTCTAATAATTTTTTGTGATATGATGTGAGAAATTGTGGAACGCATTCCAGGAAATCATTATAATCTGTTAATTTGTACGTAATCTTAAAATCTAAATCCTATATTAGTAAACAAGGAAGGGGTGGACGAGGGTACCGTGGGCCATGTTGTGCCACGTGACCGCTCGTTAGCAGCTGATTGATCGTCCATCGCCCACTCGCTCCCGTCACATTGATACAGCGTGATGTTTTTATTGCACTATTAAATATCATTTACAGATTCTGTTAGATCTTGTTCATGTCGTATGTATGTATATAGTTTGACTATGTAGCTCAGGTGGGTAATGCATTTGATGCGGGAGGTCTCTGGTGCGATTTGCTGGGTGGCTATTTATATGTGTCAGATGAATATTTGTTCTTGGATCATGGGTGTTATTTGGTGATGTAGTACACGCAAACCAGGAGAAATGTAAATAGGGAATTCTAGTGTAAGTGAATATAAGTGCTACACACACTCCCAGTGTATATGTAAACAAATTTGTAGACGAATTTCTGCTTAATGACCATAGAAAAGTGTTTATTTGGTTCAAATCTGAGAACGATGCGCTAAATTAAGACTCTCTATACGTAACCGTAGATCATAATTATCCAGACATCTTCAATTCGGCATTTTTAGGTAGCATCTTATTCTAATACCAGTATCCGCTCGCGTCTACGTCTGCGTGGTGTGTTGCAAGTAGCTTGTACAATCCAGGATATATATATATATAGTGTGTGTACATGTGATATTTGAAGCCATATTTACTACTGATTTTGTTACAAAGTTATAAACGTCCAAAATTCTCCCAGGCAAGCCAACAATCAGGAAAAAATCCTATGTTCATTTTCTGGATGTCTTTTATCTGGGTGCCAAGTTACATCTTTATCCGGTGAGCGATAAGCGTTTGAAGGAATTTACAATATTAGTAGGAAATAGGATGTAAAGTGTTATTTGTTGCCTAATGTAAGGAAATATGTACATACATCACATATTATTGTTAATCCTGTCTTAGCACATTATTTCACTAAGACAAGACACTCCCAACTACGTGTCGTATTCCTACCCCCCGACTAAGTCTGTATTTTCACCTACCTACATACATTATTAATTAAATCCGTCATGATTTAAGATTCAACCTGTATTTGTTTTGCTATTGTTTCACTTGTTAATAGCGAGTGTGGTATAACTAATAACATCTCATTCGGATTCATTTCCCGTGATTAATTATCTGTTTAATCGATATAAGATGTTGTGCCAACAGCCTTCTCAGGTTTCTATCGCGTGTCCTTTATATCTGCTATTCATTTTGGACCTTATGATTTGGTGATAAAGTTCAATTTCTCTCGTCCTCAATTCGATGATAGATTAGATTAAAGAGTTGATCTATCAATTTTTTTTCGCCTTATTCATGATAGCTTTTGTTGGAAGTTTAATTGGTGTCTTAACAGGCTCACAGTTAATTCGATTTTGGGCTATGGTCATTTGTTTTCGTCTGGTCAGCCTTTAGCTGAGACGAGTGTTAATGTAAAGTTGATTGATTAGAAGAAACTTAGATATTTCTGGGCGGAGACTGGATATTAGCTTTCAAATGTGAATTGAATTGACTTCAATAAGCTTTGTAGTGTTGGCGATGATAATTGGAAGACCAGTATTTGGTACATTTGCCATGAATTAAAACGAGGGTTCTTTACAATCTACAGTGAATACTCTCTCACGTTGGTCACATAACACGAAGACGACCAGGCTATCCTGATTGTCTCTTATTGAATAAAGTTATAGAAGTGGGGAAAGCAGACAGCAATGACTTAGAGCAGGGTTACCCAACCTTTTTCTAGTGCGGACCCCTAGCGCCACTTTATTAAGATTCGCGGACCCCTAGAAATAATACAAAAAAATCGCCCACACACTTTTATTTGCAAAAGAGTTCAATGAATATATTTTTCTTGTATAAATTATTTTACATTTAATGGGATGGTTGATGTTGCCGTTTTGCGACCAAACTCGTAATATTTGGGTCAATGTTGCTCGGTTGGAGCCTTCACAGTGCAGAACAGCGCAGCGCAGTCAAGCTCAATGCTCAAGAAGTTGCCGGTATCTACATATAGTGTGGTGCGCCACGCGGTTTTCTTTCGTTTCATGTAGGTATCTATCAAACGATCAACCGCGCGGCTTAGTTTTTATGTTGTCTGCGGACCCCCTGAGACAAGTCTACGGACCCCCGGGGTCAAACCAGATACGAAAACCGTGCCTTAGAGGACTTGAGAGAGATTGCATGTATAGCGACACTGATATTCCAAAGACTATTGGCAGAAAATAGACTTAGAAGCAGTTAGTTAGGCCCGCCAACACCAAAATGACCACAACCTTTAGTTATTACTACTATTTACTCTTTATTAAGAGCTCAACAAAGCATAAGAAAATTATTAATAAAGCACTTATGTCACTTACAATACCCAGGTCTACAAGCACCGGAATAATGTCAAAATTTTTAGCTGTTCCAGTATGACTAGGTAAACTGGTCAGGTGTGCACTATAAATGGGACCGGAGGCATTTAGTAAAAAATAAAACCCAAAGCTGTTTTAGATTTTTTAACTTGTAACTCCCTCTTTCTGCTTGTCTAAAAAAAAATGGTTGATCCGTTGAGAATGTGAGTTCCGATGATATATTATAGTTTAATAATATTTGAGGAAATTAAAAACAACGAGAAATAAAAATAATATGACCATAAAAAGAATTTCATCTACGGCTCTTAGCTGCACAAAACCGAGAGCAGTAACGTGTTAAATAAAACAAAAACAAACATTTAAACTTTATAAATATTAGCACGCACGCACACGATGGCGCTTGGCGCTGGTACATCATCAATCTTGCCCCCAGCCCATCATCAATTCAGAGTTATTCCAAGCGGCTGTGACAATGACAATTACGAGTATATGCGTGAACTTTAATAAAGGGAACATACAAATTAACTTTCCCTCACCTACCAAATGATGTCTACACGACAGCAGATTATTGAAATGACGAATTTACTATTTCATTAGTTATTCGCTTTCTAATGTAGGATAGAGTCCAGTTTGACTTTAACAAGGAATAAAATTAAAAGATAAGAAATGAGATATATGTATAAACTTTAT
>DWJZ01010603.1:0-10028 GCA_018249125.1 Asbolis capucinus
ATTCCTGCTCATCACAGAAAAGTTTGACCTGGGTGGGAATCGAACCCACGACCTCCGGTGTAGTAGTCAGTTTCACTTACCACTAGACCAACCGGCCTGTCCTGTACCTGTTGTGGTATTTATATGTACATCAATCCGTACTTGGACAGCGTGGGGGACAAGGACTTGTACCCCGCATTGTTAGTGGGACAGTTATGGGTGCAATATGTGCAATGATGATGATTGAGTACAATCATTTTCATTGTCGCACAATGACTATTTTCTACACAATTACCCAATAATGGACCAGTATAAATTTTGTCGATTTAGACCTGAACAGCTTGAATCATGACATTTTGAAACGATATAAAGTTTTGTAGTATTACTCATCGCGTAGCTTCTGTATTTACTCCTCAACTGCTGCCATAAAAAAATTGGCCAATTGCGAGTCTGAAATGCCCGAAGATTTTAGAACCAACGCGGAATCTTTCCGCTTGAAAATTGCGTAGGTGTTGACTGATCAGCTTGATTTTCTTTATAGGTTTAAGAGCTTGTAGAGTTTCTACTATGATACCTTTAAGCGCCATCTTCTTGACATCCAATCAAGGGAACCCCACATTGATAATTTACGACAGTTAAGTGATATAATTTTACTTATAAATATCTATACAATGTGAAAGTACAGCACTCTCTGTTGCGAAAATTTTCGCTACACACTCGCTATCACTACCTACTATACACTTATCTGTCTTACAAATCTTTACGAATATAAGTTATGACGATGTACAGATTTACTAAATCGATTCGGGAACTTACCCTATTTTAACTTGACCCGGTTTTTTTATGAAATATCCTACGTTGCAAATCACCAAATGTCGTAAATCTGATAAAACTACGTTTTGGTGAACCGCAAAGTTGGATAGAAAGTTGTGAGGGTAGTTAAATGGAACGAAGCCCGCATCTCTTGAATCAAAACTTTCTTTGACAAACTTCTTTTCATAGGACGATATTGGAAATTGGCTTAAGCTTATAAAGGTACTTTGTAGAGTAGCTTTCAGGTATAAGTTTGCTTAAAATATCATGTTAATTAACGGATAAATATATATACTTTTTTCATTGTTTTAATGGTAATGAAGTTTACGTTTTAACGATAGACACATCTGCAACACTGATAGAGTTTGACCTTGGGAGCCAATTCTCTTATAGTCAACTGATAGTGGACTGTCTGCATTTTCAAGTATCCTTTTATGCATTAAATATGTACCCAATAACTGTAACATAATATGTCATTATTTTGAGAGAAAAAAAAGCAAAATTCTGTATTTTTTTTAATTCAATAAGTCAGCGCTTGACTACGAAACCAAAGTTAGTGCAAGTTACCGTGCGATATGCCTATTCACTCTTGGCTTGAAGACATTTACATTATAATCAAACGGAAACACCAACGCGGGCAACTTGTTCCGCTCCTCTGCAGTACGGGTGATAAAATATATAATAGTAATAATAGTATAATAACATCTTTGGACAACTCACACACCGCCGTCTAACCCCAAACTAAGTGTTAGCTTGTACTATGCTGATCAGACAATTGATAAACATATATATTTCTTTAAATACATATATAAATATTTTTACACGCAGAACCACAGAACAAACATTCCTACTCATCACAGAAAAGTTTGACCTGTGTGGGAATCGAACCTACGACCTTCGGTGTAGGAGTTAGGTTCCATACGACTAGACCAACCGGCGTGTCCTTAAAGGCGAGGCGAAGGGCGTGGTTCATACGGACGGCCTGTTTACGGCGAAGGGATCGATCCCTGCCTGTCGATAGTCGATGCGTCGATAGTGGAAAGGGGATGGAATTTTGACGATTTTCTCGGGACATAGTGATGAAATATCAACTAAATAAACTACTCAAAACAAAATAGGGCCCACCTCAAATTTGTCTCTATTTTGGCCTTAACAAAATTATTTAAGTTGCTGTTGACACAGTTATTCATTTAACCATCAAGATCACAGCTTTAGGACTTCTTATCAATGTTTAGTTCAATATCAATATTAAATTACAGCAACGAAACATGGTGGGCCCTATTTTGTTTTGAGCAGTTTATAAAAAAGGAACTTTTTTAAAAATTACACAATATGTTTACCTGGTGAGATAAGCTCCTGCATAATCGCCGTAATGTATCCGTCCTTGTCCACATGTTAAGAAGTAAGCCGCAGTTGTTCGGAAACGAGTTACAATGACAGCGAAGCGTAGCGGAGTTGCGCGCATCTTATGACGAAAGTTTCTTTCAAAAGAGTTTAGAACACACTTCGTCTGAAGTTGGTGAATTACTTTATTCCCTGAGCCTGCTTTCCTTCAAAATACAAACGTGTGTTATCTATTGTGCTTATAATCCTATTAAGGGACGAAATATTCTGCGAGGGTTCGTTAATTTAGCATGTGTGTTAAGCCTGATGAAGGCACAGACAACTTTATGTAAATGTGAGAAAATGTGCAATGTCTTCAAATTTACTATGAATAATTGGTTACGTATTTGTTGAGGTCCGTTCGCATTTATATTTAACTAAACGAGCTACAACATCCTGGATACTTGATATTAGTCTAACCGCAGTACGTCACAATAACTACTTTTTCCAACGTATGAAAAAAGTCCTTATATCGTCTACGCTGCGAGTAAATTATTGTCAATAGAATCTATCAGTACCTATCTACAAATAAGTCCGTTACACCATACGTCTAACTGTTACAGTTATATCACAATAACTATTTTTTTGGTGGTAACCGGTTCTTCTGAAGCGAAGCCCCTCGCTTCGCTTCTAGTTAATTGTAAAGAAAAGGTAGTTAATAAAATATTACAAAATAAGTGATTCAGCCAACCTTGAACCCCAATACACGGGCGTAATCGAAAGACGAGCGCCAAGCAGGTTACGCCGGAGTTATGTTGAACGCGATCCCCGCCAGATGATAAAACGACAGATACTTCGAACTCCGCGAGCGTCGGTTTTATCTCCGCTTTCCTACTGAAAAGGCCCTGGAATACTTAAACAAATTGTATATTATAGTAATGTTCAATAACGCATGGCCTTGTAAGAAATAAGGAATGATTTATTGTTTGAAATAGTAGTTTGAATGGAAAAATACTTTCAATAATCATCTCAAAATACCAAATTTTTTATGGCTTATTTCGAAAAATATTAATAAATCTTGTATGATATTACCAATTTATATTGTATCGTATATTGATAAGAATTGTATTGTATTTGTATTGTTTTGAATATCATGGCTTCATCCCATCGGTGGCTCACTACTGAGCACGGGTCTTTCCTCATGCTGAGGGGCCTAGAGTATAATCCACCACGCTGCTCCAATGCGGATTGTTGGAGGGGTTGGTGGCCAACCCAAGTTTAAAAAGTTTTATGCCTCCGACATGGCTTAACGATTACTATTTTACGACAACAACCGGGGCCGACGACTATACGTGCCCTCCGAAGCACGGAAACGTTCATGAAATGTTTGCCACTAGCGGTCACCCATCCTCCTACCGACCGCGCCCGCTGTTGCTTAACATTTTTGATCGTTTCCAACCGAAACAAGCAGCCGCGAACGCAAACCCACACACTGACTAGGCTGGAAATCAAATCCCGTATCCCTTTGCAGCTACAGTCGCCAACTAAGTAACACGACTCTTAAACTATCCTTGAACTAGAACAATGCGAGTATAATAAAGGTTACTCAATTTTACTCCGACTAAAATCGAACTTTCGCGATTACGGATGACCGATAGACTCGAATCGGGCGATCATTAAAAGCGATATGGATTAAAGTCGACAAGTTTTACTAAGGCCCTTCAAATTTATCGTTGTTTAACTACACAATTAATACTATGTTAATTAACTGGAGTTGCTATATTTAATAATAATATTAGCTTTTTAGTATTAATAATTTAATAGTTTGAACGTTTCTCTCAAACGGAAAGTCCTGGTTTTAAATTCTCTTACATTGAAAAATTTTATAATCATAACAAGGAATACAATATGTTAATACGCAAGCACGGTGTTCCATATGTATGTATATATGTATGAAGTATGAATAAATGAGTTATTATAAGCTAGTGTGTAATTATAGGTTTGACGTGTAGAACGGTAGAGAATATTAGATACGTTCATCTAATTTGACGCGAAACAGATTTGATATGTTAATATTTATAAGCTAATTTGAAGTTATTATTTCACTAACATGTTATACGAAAATACAGTAACGTATAGGTGTTTAAAATCATCTATTTACGAAATCCGTAGCTCGGTATGTTAGTATAATTATCGTTGTTTGTAGAGATAAACATTGGAGGAATCTTGTACTTGTTGCTCTCATTACCAAAGACTATTTGTAAATATGATTTGTTTGTTTCGTGTCTTGAATTAAATAAATAATGTCTTAAGATAACTCAAACATAGCCATATAATCCCAGACTTGACGATAGCTTGTACTATAAGGTTACATAACTGATAAATATGAAAATATAAATGTATATATTATTGAGAAGAAATATGTTAACTTTAGTACCTAACTATATACGAGTACATTAGTTCAAGAAATACAGTACCATGTGTATTAAGCTTACCTCTTTCTACTAGTTATTTTTATTATCCATACTAATAATAAAGGGAAGAGATTTGTATTTTTGGATGTTTGTAACGAATAAACCCAAAAAGTACTGATCCGAATTCAAAATTTTTTTCACCATTAGAATGCTACATTATCACTGAGTGACACTATATAAATATCTAGAAAAAACTAAGGATCCGTACTAAAACTCCTATTATTTAACCCAAGGAGTAATAAAAAGTACTGTAAAATGTCTTTGATATCATGCGCTGCAGAAACAGTTGATGATAGACCAGAAGAATGTTATACAATATTGAAGGATACATCCATATAAACAAACACTTCGCTATACCATATGTCCCAGTATTATAGTTTTGCCAGTATAATAGTTTGTAAGTTGATATAAATATCGACTATAGTCAGGTTTAATCTTTGTTTATTTCAAAATGTAAAACACAAAACGTCCCTTGCGAAGTGAGGGCGGGCCGCTTGTATATTTTACACTTAAAATTAGGCTTAGGAATTACACAAAAGATTAGGCTCCCATCAAAAAGGTTTAAAATTTCTCGCAGATGAAACAAATTATTCGGTACTTACAGGGAAACTACTAAAGAAACATTACTCAGTAATCTGCATTTCACAATTATAGGAACATGACAGGCCGGTTGCTCTAGTACAATTGCATGGTAACAAAAATGATTAAATTATGAAATATTAATCGGGTAATATTACAATAATGGTAATTATTTTACCATTAATATTAAATACCCATTACAGTTTACGTCACTCAATATTTTGAATACACACCCTGGCACGCGATTACGTGCTTACAGCCTATTGGCTACAGCCACGGAAGATTAGATAAAATGTGGTAAATAGAAAACGATTTTTATTACTAACTAATAACAGTAATAACTAAATAAATTCCGTTTTCTAGTCCACGTTTACTAGGTCACATACAACTTGATCAATATGTTCCTTCTTTCATATTAATTTACAGACAATGCATGACAGGATCGCAATTTCCGTTTCTGAAACAAACAAATAAAATTTATTGCTATTACGTTGGCAGTAAATAATGAAGTATTTTAGAAACGAAATGTGACCTATAACGTTGCGAAAAATTCTAACATTTCATCTAGATACTTGGATTTTATGTTTGGTGTACACTAATAGTAGGTCAATGATTTTGAATGAAAGGATACGGCCCTCAGAACCTTTGACAAGAAAATCTATACAAACAGAACTATCTTAACCTCCTTGAGTATCAGAAAATTTTATCGTAAAATCAGCGTTTTCAACCTGGTTTTACAAAAAGTTTATGATTATAATAACTTAAAATTCCGCGTACTTTTACTTTCTTATTAAAATATTTAAATTTTTATATAAGTGTCTTCAATCGGGTATTTTAAATTAGAGGTGTTACGTACATACTCATAAGTTAATTTTTTTGTTACTTCATACTATCTTTACTAATTTTATAAACACAAAAGTAATTCTGTCAGTCTATTTGTTACCGTTTCACCCCTTGACAACAAATCTGATTTTGATTAAAATTTGTACAGAAGTGGATCAGGACTTGATATTATTTATTACTTTGATCAAAACCACCTTGAATGCTTGTTTTTGAAGTGATTATTAAATTAAGGTGTTACGATACACTACTTTCATAAATGTAAAATGAATTAAGAGACATGCTTAAATTCAAAAGTGACATAATTGTTGACTATAAAAATTTATTAATTCATTAAAACTCGCACAGAATAAACGCGTTGCCCTTTCCAATTTGCGATAATGTACACTCTTTGTTTATTGACTCTTCAACAGATGGCGCTACTAAGTTTATTCTGAATCACGCAGTTGAGATCTTATGTAACAAGTATATCTGAAAGAATTCAAGTAATTCACAGTTAGTCGGATCGCCCAGTCGGCAGTTGTTTACTTCGTGTACGTACGCTCCTTTCACTCGCCGTCTATTTATAGCCCGTGCTATAAATAGACTTGTTTACGACTCACTGCTAGCGTTTGTTAAAAACACAAAGTCAGTGATCAGGCCGCCGTCGGCCATGACTTCGGTCATCCGGCGGATGAGGGGAATCTCCAGCGAGGTGATCACCGGTTAGGGAGGCGTGCCGACATGCCGCCGTCGGATCACGGTGGGGCTCCGCGCGGCCCGCGCCCCTCGGAGGCGCCGACCGCCGCGACCGCCGCGAGACGGACGACCGCGTCCGCGACCGCGACCACCGCGACCGCGACCACCACGCCGGCGCCCGGCCCTTCCGGGATCGCCCCTCGAGCGCCCCCTGGCGCCAGTGCTATTGACAAAAGTGTTTGTGTTCGTGAAACGAGGAAAGAGACCTCAAGTGGCAGTGACGTGCTCAGTGCCGTGACGCCGCTCCGCGCTCCCGTGCGCCACCGGGCCCGTTCTATCGGCTCCGGGCGCTCCGGTCGAGCGCGGTCGGTCTCCGGCGCGGGCAGGGAGCTAGCCACGACCCCCCGCCAGAGCGAGGCGCCCGGCGCGCCGGCCGCTGAGGGGATGGGGCGGAGCCCGCTCGCTGATGCGAAGCGGCCCCCCCAGTCACACCAACGGCAAGGTGCGCCGAGCACCCCGCACGTCCAGCCGCCATCGGAGGATTTCACTCCAGCCCCTGGAGGCAAGGTACACGTGCCAATGTCTTGTTCACCCAGGGCCAAGCTTGAGCGCGACTATGTTGTCGCCGCCCAGCTGGCCCGGGCCGGACTCTTAAGTGAGGGTGCCCTGTCGGCACTCTCTATACACCTAACTGACCGGGAATCCGCCCTCCAAGGCGAACCGGACGAGCTGACGGAGGAGGAGCGCGCGGCATTAGCGGACTGCATCCGCCCGCTGGAGCGCCCCCAACGTCGCCCCCGGAGCCCGGAGGAGCAGGAGGCGGACGACGCTAAGCGTCAGTGCAGGGCGACGACCACCCCCGCCCCCCTCCCACAACGAGACCCTCGCCTGCGTCGCAGGGAGGATGATACACAAACAACAAGCGCGTCAACATCCATCCGCGCCGGTTCCTCGCGCGCCGCCGAAAAAGGCGGCGCCGCGACTTTATCACGCTCCGTCCCCCATGGCGCGCCGTCGTCGATAGGGCCCAGTCTCGCACCCGATCGCGCGGCCGTTGGCGCCGTCGAAAAAGACGACGCCTCGGCCGAGGCCGCATTTAAGGACCACATATCCAGCCGCGCCGCGGCCGCGCGCGCTGCCGAAAAAGGCAGCGCCGCGGCTCCCGCTTTTTATTCGAACCCTCCCGCTCCTGCGTCGTCGTTAGGGTCGTATCGAGACGCGCTGAGCGCCGCGCTGACGCCGAGCGCCGCGCAGTCGAACGAGCACCGCGCCGCGACCGCCGCAGCCGCGCCGAGCACCGCGCCGCCCGCGCAGAGTGCCGCGCACGCGAACGGCAACCGCGCCGCTGCCAGTACGACCGCGCCGAGCGCCGCGCCCGCCGCGCCGCGCGCCTCGACATCCACCGACGCAGGAAAGGCAGCCCCCCGGCGCAGATATCCTCCGCTGGTAGTGGAGAAGCTGCCCAACTGGGCAGAACATTTCAGAGAGCTGAAGAAGAAATTAGGGAGGGCGCCGAATGCGCGCCCCTTCGGCCAGGGGGTCCGCTTCACTCCGTCAGAGGAACAGGAGTACAGGACTGTTCAGTCCTATCTGACGGAGTTGGAGAAGACCACCAGGATCTCCTGGTTCTGCTACTCCCTACCAGCGGAGAGGAGCCTCAGGGTGGCTATAAGGGGGCTGCCCGTGGACACCGCCCCGGAGGAAATCGAAGAGGAGCTCCGGGAATTGGGATTCGTCCCGGAATATATCCGCCCAATAAAAGCCCGTCGCGGTCGGCCAGGATGTATTTACCTGGCCATTCTGAAACGCACGGCCGAAACCATCCCGGGCATCTACCAGGTGCGTGAGCTACTATGCATGCCCGGGATTAAAATAGAAGCCTGGCGGGGCAAACAGGGACCGGCGCAATGCCACCGGTGCCAACAATTCCGCCACTCGTCGCACAATTGCCACAGGCGGCAAGCCTGCGTGCGGTGCGGCGAGGAGCACGCCGCGCACGATTGCCCGCGGCCAAGAGAAGAGCCGGCAACGTGCGCAAACTGCGGAGGGCCTCACCCGGCAAACCACGTACACTGCCCGGTGCACAAGCGTGAGGCCCGCAATAAGCGTGCTGGCACGGTGGCCCGGACAGCTAGATTAAGATCGGCGTCCGGTCCCCGGACGAATCCCCAAGGAGCCCAGGTTCAGGAGGAACAGCAACCTGGCTCCCTGATGGCGGCAGCAAACGCCGCCACGGACAGAGGAGCTCCTCTCCGGAAGAGGACAAGGCGCGGGAAGAGAGGGGGTAAAGCCCAAAGACCCGCGCCCACGGGCGTCCCACCACCGCCAAAGGCGAAGGATGCAACGAGAGCCGCCGTCCAGCTGCAGCCGGCCCCACTCCCCCAGCCCCGCCGCCAACGATCATTGGCGGCACGTAGAGAGGGCAACCAAGAAGATCTGGGGAGGAAGATGGCCATGCAGCTGGCCACCGGAATACTTATGGCGGTGGCAAACGGGGAGGACCCGATACCACTCGCCATTAACGCTTTGAAGCAGATAACGGACTACTATTATGGGTAGTCCGTTGCGAGTGGTATTCTGGAACGCCCACGGCCTGAAACAGAAGGCCGTCCTCTTCCGGCAATTACTCCGGGACTACTCCATCGACGTGGCCCTCGTCAATGAGACCTTGTTGTCAGCGTCGGAACCCCTCACGCTCTCCGGTTTTTTCATCTACCGCCAGGACGAGGTCTCTCCCACAGGAAGAGCCTACCGCGGGTTGGTAGTGGCCGTCAGGAGACGGATCGCCCACCAGCTTCTCCCACTCCTAAACTTGCAAGGTATGCAAGCTCTGGGGGTAGAAATACCCCTGGAGGATTCCCCACTCCGGCTCTACGCAATATACCGCCCGCCCGCCGGGACCATCGTGATAGCGGACGTCCAACGCTTGATGGACTCCACGCATCCGGTGGTAGCCGCGGGCGACTGGAATAGCAAGAACCCGGAGTGGAACAGCCTCACCCACAACAGGAGTGGGAGGCTCCTCGCAGACGCCGCCGAAGTCCACGGCTTTAACATCTACGGCCCGGATTCCCCGACGTATATTCCGGAAATCCGGAGTCACTCGTCGGACGTCCTAGACATCGTCGTCAGCCGTGGACTCCGCTACCAACCCAGAATAGAGACCTTACAGGACTGTCTGGGCTCAGATCACGCCCCAGTCCTACTCGTCCTGGAGAGGGGGTACACAAGGACATTGCCGCGACGGCCACGTCGATTACTGGATTGGACAACCTTCAAGAAGCAACTGGAGATCACCACACCAACTCGGCCCGTCCGCACGGAGGCGGACGTTGACCAGCT
>DWJZ01010604.1:0-10028 GCA_018249125.1 Asbolis capucinus
ATAATAATAATATTGATTCATATCAGTATGATCAGATATTTTTGATAGAAAATAGTTTTTAATTCATGTTTTACTCACGTCATATTTTGTCACTAAAGATTTTTTAATAAGTGACTATCGCACATGAATATTGCACCACCAACTTTCTGGCTTAGATGTAGGTCGTAAAGATAAATAAATAAGCGAGTAAGTACAATACTAGAAGCAACTGAGATCAATGACAAGACTCATGGACTCGAGCTTCAGAGCAAGTGACAGGAGGGCGACAAAAAATGGGAAAAAATAAAGAAAAAACTAAACATTTTTATTTCCGCAGCGACACGAATCATCGCATATAGCTTATCGTTTATAATGCAGCAACAGAACTAAAGTTTCAAGCTCTGGAAGAAATATTAAATATGATGTGGAATTTCATGTAAAATGGAGGGAAAAATTCTAGAAACACGAGAAAATGTAGTTTTTTGCGAAGTACTTACGTTTAGTTTTACGTAAGTTTGCTGCCGGAGTTTCGAAAGATCGGTAAAAACTTTCAGCATCAATAAGAAACTTTTTTTTTCTATTTTAGTTTTGTTTTCAAGATCGTACAATCACGTAGTTTGTAAGGTTTATACATATATACATACTATATTAGGGTTTGTAATACTATTATATTATATATTAGGGTTTATTATACTCCGCTGTCCGTCGGTCTGTCTGTTTGTCCGTCTGTCACCAAGCTGTATCTCATGAATCGTGAAAGACAGTTGAAATTTTAAAAGGTGATGTGTTTATGTTGCAAAATACTTTTATACAGGATGTCCCCAAAACGTGCACAAGAAACTTAAGGGTAAGATCTACATATATAAGGCAATCGAGTAAGTGTTAAAAAGATCTTTAAATGATCTCGATAAAGTTCATCTTTATTTTGCTAACGTTTACTATTTTTATAATGTCTAGGAAATTGACAAACAATATGTATTGTTTTGTATGTAAATAAAATATGACGTGTGGGCTCAGCAAAAATAACTAACTACATTTTCGTTGATACTTTAACAGCCTAATTTCATCTTATTTCATTTTATTTCCTATTAAAACGCAATAGTTAATTTCGAAAATGCTTACATTTTTACTAACATATTGCTCATTGACATTTGATACAATTCACATTTTATTTCTCATGCAAGTTTTGGGACATTCTGTATATTATTACTCTTTTTTTTCCTCCATACTTTTCTTCCCTATCACCAGGTCGTACAACGCTGAAACAAGCTTCCGAACTTACAATGTTACGAGAATATATAGTTAACTTGATACTTCGCTGCAAAATAAATTGTTGGCACACAATTGCAATACTACAGTAAAGTGGCAATGTATCTTAGTTGTAAAAGTGTGAGAATCGCGTAAAGGTCTGCGCACATTACACCAATTCTAGATTATATAAATATAAATGATTGATTGATCGACTTATAATTACCACATTCCATTTGATAATTATTTATTGTATTGTAGAGAACAAATTAATTACGAATATTAAATCGTTCACAAAGAATACCGGTTTTGTGGTTATATAATCCAGTCCAATTCCTTAGTACTTACTGTTTACTAATTTGTATACAACGTTTGTATTATATGACACACAGCGCGAGCAATTTTCTTTGTGCATTATTGGTCGGCTTTTGACACATGATATGGTAATGCAAATAGTACACGATTTTTTTCCCTTTTCCATTTATATCATGTTCTTTTCCACTTATATCAAGGAGTACAAACAATTTCCAGAGTCATTGTTCCCGGTCGGGCACAATTTAGTCTTCAAGACAAGAGTGAATAGATCTTTACGTTAATGACTACATCGCTACTTACAATCAGGTGGGATAGTAGGTAAATATTGACTTACATGGCCATCTTGTTTGGGGAAACTTCTTGTTTATATTTTATCCTGGTATAATTACAATTGCCATTTTGTGAATATTTGTATTGTATTTATATCTAAGTTAACAAATAGAGCTCTATGACTGCCGTTGGTGTTTTTAGATGGTAAACACCGAGGACACACTGAGATTTAATGACGAACGATTTGTAATTCAATCATCGAGTTGGAAGAAGTTAAAATTTTGTGACGAGTAAAATAAATGAGCGCTGACCCTTACTGAGATTTGCAACATGTCTAACAGGATCGAACATCGAACATACAGGATGTTCGATGTGACCAATAAACTAGCAGATGTGTACTTTCCCGTATATTTCTAGTTCGAATAATACAACTCGTCTGGGACGCACAGAAGCTACGTAACATATCTGGGATTCGTATTCATACAGCATAATTCAGTTAAAGTTATAATATACTTCAGTGGTCGATGTATGGTAATATGTGGAACTGTTTTCATTCCCTCGTACGCCAAAATTGTGAAAATGCTTTATTCATTTCTCAAACCCAGACACAAATTTTCATGGTTATATCTTCGATGGTGAATACATTCGTTCTTTCTTCCCCTATTTCAAGGAGGTCATACAAACAGGGTTGCCTGAACTTTTCGAATCCACCTACTCATTTCATTTCATGTTAAATTTTTTGTCCGCTTACATCATAAAAAATATAAATACATTCTACTGCAATGCGAATGAAAATTCCCAACCACATTTTAATGAGCGGAGTATAAATCGTCCGCGGAGGGAATACTCAATAAGCTGATGCAGCGCAACGCATTAAAACATTACCATTAATTCTGGCACATCAACTGTAATTAAAACATGCTCAATTTATGTAATGAAATTTAAAGAAATGCATTTCAATAAAAATAAATGCTTTCGATCAGTCGGACGATTCTCGTTTTACCAATTTCAGAATCGTTCAAGTTCAGAAGTCCAATTGTTATCCAGCTGGAATTTGGTATTCTCATTTATATTGACTGCGCTTCAGTAGAACTTCAAGTACATACATATATATGGTCGGAATATAATTGACATTTCGTTGACGAATGAGTTTTGAATGTTCTTGGGGTGCAGTTGGAAGCCGATTGCGACTGTGAATACCAAATTGCGCTTCAACGACAAAGTCGTTATGATATCGCTAAGATTTGTGAAATGAGAATCGGTCGACAGTGCAGTTTGCTTAATGGGACGGCCTAGAATGCAAACCCCTTTTCTACTTTGCCACATAAGGTCGTAAAGTCATCAAGGTCGTAAGTAACGACAAAAGTCAGCTTGGTGGTAGGGTTCCCAGGAAGGTTTTTTTATTTGTGATATATGTAAGTCTTGCTAGCTGACACTTTTGCTTGACTTAGCCGCCAAACGTGATGTGTTTATCCTAGTAATAATATAAATCTAAAACTTTGTGACGATGTATAGATGTTTCTTACACCTTCACACAAAAACTACTGAACGGATCTTAATGAAATTTGGACACAGATAGATTATAATCTGAAATAATAACCAGGCTACTTTTTATAAGCGTAGCTACCACGCGGGCGGAGCCACGGGCGAAAACAAGTCGACATTAAGAAGCACACACGGGTGATTTATTTATATAATGCAACTACTACTAACATCACAGGATATCCCAATTCGTTAGTGTAGGTAAGAGTGACAACAAATGAGATGAACATGTCAGAAATTTTATTACTTTACATAATAACAGTAAAATGTCAGTGATAGTGAATTAATAAAATTGTATTTAAATTATGACATATGGTTAGTAAATTAGTTATGTCAAAAAAAAATAAAAAAATTATATTATATTAATTTAAAAATAACAAACAAATTAATTAAATGCAAATACAAATATTTCCATAACTAATACATTAACTTACAATACGTTATTGTGAACTCGTCCAGCGTGGAAGTGAAGAGATCTAACTGGCTTGCGACACTTCATTGACCGGAGTGCCCGTGTAAAGGATGATGTACAACCAATAATGTAATCTCTCTGCATATTTGCTTACAATTTACCTTTCCGGTAGTATTGAAATATTTGATGTTGATTACTTTGTTTGATATAACTGTAATAAATGTTTTGAGTTTGAGTTTAACGATTATACAAGAATGTGAACCCGTAAAATATGATATCCTATAACTACACAGATAAGATAGTCGTCGCACGCCGGGCTGGAATTATTTAGGCATATACTCGTACAATAATATTTACTTTAATGTATCTCTTATCTTTCATGGGGGTGCGTGGTACGATTTCGGAGTATTACAGAATTCTGATTACAGAATACAGATTCAGATGTTGTATTGGTGAATATATCCCGTATCTATGTACATTCTAGTGGTTTCGTAAGTGAAAACAAACAAATGATTTAAATATTTAAATCATTAAACAATTAATTTATTTGTACATTATTTTATCAATTTGTATTTATCTATTTATTTGTACATTATATTATTATTAAATTATACAGTTTTAATGAACATTTCAATGTTATAATGTTCTCTCGTCTTAAAAATATGATTACTACTATTTTAGATTATTTTTTTTAACTTGCGGAGTATGTTTGTATATTAGTATATTTGTTTGTTACGGGGCAAATCTTGCAACCTCAATTAGACCCACTTCCTCTTACACTACGGAGCGGAAATTTTGTATAAAGTTGTCATTTTCATGATAATGCATTTTCATGACAAACATGACCTTATACTACGTTCGGGATTGGCTCCAGACATGGGAATTCCTGAACGGTTAACAATACAGTTACGAAATTTTGTGTTTTTCTTTGAATTATGGATATGTATGTATATACATATTTACTATGGATGTGTGTGTAAAGCTTGTGTTTTTAAACATTTTTTATAAACAGCGTTATTAAATGATGAAATGAAGAAGACAGCGGGTATCGGATGGATTCAGCAGACTCAGGACCGGTCAGAATAGCACAAATTAGGAGAGACCTTCGACCAACAGTGGACAACTAAAGGCTGATGGATGGATGGATTTTATTAAACTCTAGTTTCAAACGCTTCTAGTTTTAAACAACGTTATTAAACTCAAAATTCGATATAAAATATTTTTGCATCTCCATTGACTTTTGATTAAGTACTGTGAAGCACTAAACACAAACATTTCCCCTAAAAAAATATTTCTAATAAAAAAATATATAATTAAAATTAATCCTGATATTAATAGAGATTTTTTTTTATTCTCAAAATACTTCTAAGTGTGTATTTTTGTGTCTTACGGCTTATAGCAAGATTTTTTTACTGTCAATGTCAACGCCAATAATACAGTTCACTTTATCTGTGGTTAGCTTCAACAAGACAAAGCTTTATCTGACTCACTAACCGCTATATGAAATGAAGCTAGAACAGAACGAGATATTAATACAATTTCTATTGACTAGTCGCAGCCATATTGGATGACAATCGAGAAACCTTTTTGTATTGTATATTCGATTGTATTGAAACCAAGAAAATTGTTAGTATTTTGAAAATGAAAATGTCAATTTATTTCTTTAATAGCTCACCTTATCATCAGTTTACAATACAAAGTCGTTTTTTATGCCAAGGATCTACTTCAATTTTGAACAAAAAATACAATCTTATTCGAACCGTAGAGTGAAATCTTTCAACCAAAATATTGGTATAATCGAACTTAAATCAGACCAGCCAAGTCAAGCAAACCGATGTTACTAGCGAAGACAAGTATCTGAAATGTTTTTTCATCATGTGACAACATCATGTGGCTTAACGATTGCTAACTATAACAAACACGGCCGTTGCCCTCCGAACACCACTTAAATAAGATAAATAATTTCACCAGAATTAAGCCGTAATTTCAACTTTAGAATTTCTTGATTTTGATAGCTAACAGTAAATACCAAAAGAATATGTTACTAAATTAATATTTATATAATTTAACAGTCTTTTTTCTAGCAATTGCTTTTTACCATGTTTCCAGAGATACCGAGGATGTCCGTGGATGTTTCCCTACTATCTTTGTTAGCTACAACAATCGAAAATGTTAACAGAAAAGTTTGGTGTCTTATCCAAATGAAGCTACTTACAAAAAAAAATCCTTGATAGCAATCAAGTTAAAAAATGTACCGGCGTCTCCGGACCAGAACATTAAAAACTCTTTAACAATATTAAGTTTTAAAATTGGATATATTAAAATAAAAGTCCAAATCCCTTAAACGACTGTAATATAACTACTCAGTACCTACTAACATTGAATGATTCAAATGGGATTCAGTTGACGTTCAGTTGAGTTGTCCGTCGACTTAATTACAATAGGTACTGACTTCTAATTGATGTTAAGTACTTTATAAAGCTGCAAAGCTTGCTTCATGCAAGTCTTGCGTCGATCTAAAATGAATAACCAAGTTGAATAAAAGTATGTGCAAGGCCTCCTCAGTACGAGGGCCATCGAAGGGTTGAAGCCAGGTTATATCCTTCCTAACGTCGGCACTTGCTGTTGCATTAATTTTTCGATCGCTTTCAATCGAAACAAGCCAGGCTATGAGCGCTTCAGATTGTTGACCGCTAGTGACAAAAAGTTATGAAGGCTCCCGTGCTTCGGGCGGCAAGTAAAGCTCAGTATTGGGCCATGATAACATTGAAGCCTTTATTTATTCTTACTAAGGAAATATGAAAGAATATATACTAGAACAAATAGTTTATTTTTCCAATTTATATTGTATACCATTCTTTATTCAGACTAAATAATAAAAATTATATTTAGTAAAAAAAGTGAACTGTTTTGCAAATCGAATTACCACACGTTAAGGAAATTATATTTTAGTTGTTAAAAAGATAGCAATTTATATTCTGGGCAAAGATTTCCTAACTTTTTAAATAAATACTTTGATTTGAACAGACACTAATGTATTGGAAATATCTTTATTCTTATTATTGGAAGCTATAATCAAATTTTATATGAGCGGTTTTATTATTTAAGCAATATTTTTATACGTTAGAAAGCAGTGGTTCAGAAGACTCGTAAGTCTTAACCTGTCAACAAAATAAATAGTTCCGAACTCAAATAGTATGTATTTTTATAATATATATATATATATATGTTTTACATTTTAATTATGTGAAAATGATGATAATTATTAATTTAATAACATTTACTATGTTTATTATACAATACTTTGTTTCGACGAGATCCCACAGCTGGAGCCCAGCGGCTGACTAGCCAGGGCGGAAGAAGCTTGGGTCAGCCACATATCCAACAACCCCCATCGTATCAGTGTGCAGGTCTCCTCAGTTACAAACTCATATTCGTGATCATCGTAAACCATTATTGAAACACCCAAAAATTATATTACAAAAAGCTTCGTGAATTGACACAACGCGGCGACGTTTGTAACACTCGTCAACTTTACAAATACCAATTTCTTTAAGTTCCAAAAAGGAAAACCCAAATTGTACAAACGATTTTGACTTATTTGATCTTGAATATCAGGTAAAAATAGAACAAAAGCTGTGAATCACTACGGATTTCGATAAAATGAATACCGATTTAATTTAGAAGCAGGAAAACTCAAAGGACCTCCTTAATAAAAGTATTTTAGATGCCTACAAAGAAAACACGCCTCGAAGTATCGAGGAATAATCTAAAAGACTTGGGGAAATCATTAATATTTTTCTTTATTCATTTCGTCCTGAATTTTTTACGCTTCTTCCCAATTAGATGTTTTAAAAATTAATCAAGTTAATGCCACCAAAGGATTTCGAGGGTGAAATTTCCTCCGATAATAATACCACAATAATATTTTAATTTATTTTTAAGAGAGTTTCGATCATGGTACATACACAGTGTTAACTTCAACCGTGATCGTAAAGTTGGTTGCTACTTTACACGTTTTGTGAACAAAATGTGTAAATTTTTTAATGTTATTTTCTCCTAATTTGTCTATTATGAAAAAATAAAAACGATAGGTAGTCATAAAAATCTACTCGGTTGACCTGTTTGCATATTTCTATTCCTGGCCATACAGGGTATCCTAGACATAAGCTGCAAATGCGTCAGCCTTCATTTCTTTTATTGATTTCACGTTAACTTATCATCCGAGTTCTATACAAGCTTCAATAGGCCTAGTCACTATTGATTGTCTTCACATATCCTTGAAAACTTTATCGAATTTGTTTAGAAGTTTCAGGTTTTCCAATGATGTATGCTTACACCAAAGAAATTACCTATAACGCACATAAGTCAGCAGAATTCATACTCAGGCTACCCAGCCAAGGAACGCAATTTCTCACCGTTAAGCTATTATTACTTCAGAACACAACTGTAGAAGAATATTATTTCTGTATCTTAATGGTATGTTTTTGTCACCAGATGCCGGTCTGCGTGCAGAGGTAGAATCGCGAGGGCGCGGCACGGAGTCAGCGTTTCTCGACGAACTTCACTCGACGCTGCCGCCTGCCGCGCCCGAACACTGGGAGCACACACTCGTCCTAATCCTCAAAGGCCTAGTCTTCATCATCATCATCCTCGGAGCTTTGCTGGGCAATGCGTTGGTCATCATATCTGTCCACCGCCACAGGAAACTACGGGTCCTCACTAACTACTACGTCGTCAGCCTTGCCGTGGCTGATATGCTTGTCGCTTTGTGTGCGATGACGTTCAACGCCAGTTCCGAGCTGACAGACACCTGGCTCTTCGGGCCTCGAGTTTGTGATGTGTTCAACTCACTAGACGTTTACTTCTCTAGCGCATCAATACTACATCTCTGCTGTATTTCTGTTGATAGATACTATGCAATAGTCAGGCCACTGGAGTATCCAGTGACGATGACTCATAGAACTGTTTGCTTTATGCTGGCAAACGTTTGGCTCTGGCCGGCCTTTATCAGCTTCGTGCCAATATTCATGGGATGGTACACCACGGAGCAGCATAGAGAGTATAGAAAAGCCCATCCTGATGTATGCATATTCAAAGCCAACATGGTGTACGCTATAATATCCTCGAGCGTTTCATTTTGGATACCAAGTTTAGTGATGATATCAATGTACTGTAAGATATTTAGGGAAGCAATTAGGCAAAGAGAGGCATTGACAAGAACGTCATCTAATATTCTGCTAAACTCTGTTCATATAAAACATACGTCTCATGCCGCCCATCATTCGCACTACTTACATCCAGACAGAAGACCTTCTGACATAAGTCCAAATTACAGCACTTTCACAGAAGTAGGTCCAGAAGAAACAGAATTTGGCGGAGAAGTTGTTCTGGCTTTGGGAGATATATGCCCGAGTAAAGAAGCTAGTCCTAGGAAATCAGTCAACGTAAGCTGTGATACAGCTAGTTCTGGATATTGTTCTGGAGGATCTAACAAGAGGTCTTCCAGTGGACCACCTGTAGGATGGAGGCCTAGCTGTTCATCTGGCACTGCAACAAGAGACTTGGCTAAAGCTGCTACAGAACTCAATGCTCAAGGTAATGTCTCAATTAACTACTTTTAGTACCTTAAATAATTGATTTTACTATGTTTTAAAATGTGGATTTATTACTGAAACCATAAGGTTTAGTATTCTCCAGGCTTTCTTAAAGGGTCAGTAATAGGGTAAGGCAAGGATAAAACCCAGGGCTCTCAGCTCATTCAAACAGAAGCACTTAAATGCCTCTGTCAGGGACTTATTCATTTTCGGTGACCCGTAGCATAATTTGTTCGATCATGTACAATTTTGAGCGCTAGTATAAGTAGGTACATCTCTTAAAAACAAGCGAATTGTAAACAGGTCAACGCATAATATACGAGTATGAACGAAAGGTTCTCATGCATGGTGCAAGGGGATTTACTCGCCCGGTTAGCTACAACCCTCCTTCTGAAATCGACCGTGAAATGTTTTTTACGTATTTCGGAATTGTGAGGCAGTTTACGTGTAGGAGCTATGTAGGGTTCCCAATTTATTCTGGGCAACGACATTAAACAATGATTTTGGATTTTGTTATGCCATAAGCAGCAAACTAGTCATCTGATAGGAAGGGAACTCAGCCGTCCATGAACATCGGTAACAGAAGTATCACCAACGCGTTGCGCATCAAAAAGAAAGTGGTTTCGCCTCTTCCAATATCTCTAAAGGCACATTAGACTAAGAAA
>DWJZ01010605.1:0-10028 GCA_018249125.1 Asbolis capucinus
CATCCTATAATTAGTTTAATTTAATTTCACAAATTATTTTGTTTTGTTCTTTTGTTTCTTTTAACTTTAAATTATTGTCTTATGTATATTTTATATGTAATTAATGTAATTGCTGTTGAAGCGGTTCTAATTATAAATAAATAAAAAGCGTATCAATTAAAGACTTTTGAGTTTAAATATCAGTGTTTTTATTTTCAATAACGATCCCATGATTCCTTGTTCCAGATCAAATATCCTTATACACTAAAAACAAAGAAATAAGAATAGAAGAAAAAGTATCACTTAATTTATTAATTATTTTAATTACACTCATAGTATATTAATTAACGCCTGATCTAAGTAAATCACATCAATCCCCCGAGATACGGAGGTAATCACTTGTAAGCCATGTCGAACAGACTTAGGGTATGTTAGAACTTGTTTAATAATAAAGTTAGAAGGGAAAGTAAAAGAGAAAATCTTAGGAAGAAAATACAAAAATACTTCTTTATATATTATATATTAGATCAGAAATCAACTTACGAATATTATCTGATAAATGTGTTGTAAATATCTTGTAAATTGTAAGCTAAGGTTTATGTTAGGAATATGATTTTTTTTACTATATACCTTGATTTTAAACTCGTCTCATCTCGGAGTGTGTACATTGACAGGTACTCACGATATATGTTGGCTGAATAGCCGGGACCACGATCCATGCAACTGGGTCGAAATATCGGCACGAAAAACATATATCGCGAGAACCCGTAACATAGCATAATATACCATTAAACTTTGAATAGGAATATTTGGCGCCATCTTGTGACGTCATGGCCGCTGGTACATCCGTAGGGTTAACAAAAAGACAGAAAGAACTCTTCCTCTCCCATCATCGGTACGCCCTTCTGTGACTTATGGGTTTTCTTACACGAGGTGGCGTCCGAGTAATATTCGGTTTACTAAACGAGTGAAGATAAAATATGGATAAAACAGCCTTAGATAACTTATAAACCAGATCATGAGCAAGAAACAATATTTAATTCGAATTTCAATAATTAAATTTTACAGTCGAGCGATCCGCCTGGAAGTGGCAGTGACGTCAATACGCCTGTTCAATACTTCCGAAGGGTCACGTGTGCGGGCACTAGTACGTAACCACCATATTTTATACTAGATTCCGCCCGCGGCTCCGTCTGTCCGGTATGTTGAGTAATCTATGTGTTATTCCAGATTATAATCTATCCATGCGCCAAATTTTATTCTGATCTCTCTCTGTATACCGAAGATATTTGGAAGAAACGATTACAAAGGGTCTTGTGTGAAAGAGACCAAATTTTTTTTTTTAATTTTTGTTTGTCTGTGCCTGTGCACACTAATCTCAAAAATGATCTGGCTAATCACATTTGAATGGGCTGTTTATTGATGTTTTGTGCTAGGTTCGTAACTCCAACGTTTGTTTAATTAAAATCATTTTACAAACAAAAAGGAGCATTAATTTAAAGAATCTACCGGACCTATATCGAAGCGAAGCGAGAGTTACACTTCGAAAAATAACATTACTAGTGTCCGCCTGCGGTTCCGCCCGCATGGTCCCGATGTCGTTAAACAGAAATAAACAGAAAAAAATCTCACTCTCCAGACCATCAATGCAATACCTCCATAAACACATCAGTCCATACCTCCGTTTCGACGCAAAAACAGACAAACATACACTTCCATATATGTTAGTATGGATACACAACAGAAACTGCTGGTATTACCAGCTTAAAATAATAGATAATTTTTGTCAAAATATGTTTAGGGCTAAGTGATTCGATCTACACATAGACTGAAGCTTTAGTGACAATGATGAATCATTTGTAAATATTTTGATAAATACAGATAAGTTATTGATGTATTTTCATGTACACAATACATTGAAAAAATAACCTCAAATAGGTACTTTTTTATACAAAATAAGTTAATGCTTGACATTGATCCCACCAGATGGCAGTTCTGATGACTGACTGATGACTGATTGATTAGTAAATGCCTTCACTCTTCTCTTAAAGACTCCCACATCGTACTTAGGTGGGAACACCGACGCAGGCAAGTCATTCCATTCCTTTGCGGTACGCAAAATAAAAGACGAAAAAAACCGCGTCGTAAATTATAATTGTTACGGGTACTCCCGATTCAATCTACATGTTAGGGGTACTCACGATTATTGTAGACGTTTTAGATATTTTTATTGGTACTAAAATATTTTACACATTTCAAAACTGAAAACGTGGGCCCATTTATTGTGATTTATTTAGTATTTAAATTTAGTTGCGTATATCCTAATCAGGACTGACAGATCGCCAAATAACGAGGGGATATATTTGCAAGACTATCAGGGTAAATTATTTCTTTGTTAAGCTCAAAACAGTTGCCAACCCTTCTAGACTTGCAAATATAGCGCCGTCATGTACTTATATAATTCCAAAGTCATATGAATATTTTTCAGAGGAGGGTGGAGAGGGCGACCAGCAGGGCACCCTGTCGACGGAGGAGCTGGGCACGCTGCGTGACGTGGCGGAGGGCACCCGCCTCGCCGCCAGGATCACCGACATGCCGGCCAACCTCATGGACGTTGATGCCTTCATACAGGTATGACATGTTCAAATATTACCGTAACGTAATTTTTGAAATATTTCACCCACCATTAGGCGCGTTGGGCATATTTTGAGATGGTAAAAAAAAGCGACCTGCTACCGTAACCAGTACCTCCTGCCATGACATCTATGAAGTATTCTTGGAACTGTGTGTTGGCATTTTTTGAAATGGATTATAACCAATGAACTGAAGACAACATCTGTGTTTAAAAGTGCATATATTGCGTATGAACCAACAAATACATTATTATACCATATTTATATTGTGCCCCATAACACATCGTAGTTTTACGATTTTTGAAAAAAAAACGTTTTTTTACAGGAGGCGTGCAAGGTAGCGAAGGATCTAGACATCCCAGAGCCCACGATCATCCGTGGGGAGGAGCTGAAGGAGCGTGGGATGGGCGGGATCTACGGCGTGGGCAAGGCGGCGGTGAGGCCTCCCGCGCTGGTGTCCCTGTCGTACACGGCGCCCGGAGCCACCGAGACCGTGGCCTGGGTCGGCAAGGGGATCGTCTATGACACTGGCGGTCTTAGTATTAAGGCCAGGGTGAGTTTACTGATTGTTTCGAAAATAATCTGAATTTGTGTGTATTTTTTATGAAAGAATAAAAGAAATAATTGTGTTTTAAGATCTTTATTTTCTAAAAAGATTTAAAAAATTTAATTATTGACAAACAAATGTTATAATTAATACTGCTAAATAGCTTAAAATGAAGTTAGTCGTTAAGAAGAAGTGCAATGCAATGCGGACACAGCATGGTGATATAATAAATTATAGACACAATTTTAATAAATATGAATATCTCAGGACAACGCACACACGGCCATTTGATCCCAAACTAATACTAAGTATTATCTTGTACTATGGTGATCAGACAACCGATACACATACATATTTATAAATACATATTAGATACTTACACCCAGACACACAGAACCAATATTCCTGGTCATCACAGAAAAGTTTGAGCTGGGTGGGAAGCGAACCCACGACATTCGGTGTAGCAGCCAGGTTCACGAACCACTAGACCAACCGGCCTATCAATTTTAATGTGACATTGTTTTTTTTTATTTTTATACAATTTTATTTTTATTTTATGCTTCTGATGCAAGACAATATCTGTCCTCCGTAAAATTGCAATGGTCTGACGGGTTCATGTTCACACATGTAAGAGTACGAAGTCATAACATATAATCTTTCAGCATGAAAGCATTAAATAAATAATATTTGCAGAATAAATGACGAGACAACGTAACGTAATGTCAATAAAAAATCCAATTGAGAGAAAACAAACACAGACTTTAGCTGCACAGAGGCGACACGAGTAACTCGTGTTTGTTTGTCTTCAGTCATCGATGGTGGGCATGAAGGGTGACTGTGGTGGCGCGGCGGCCGTGCTAGCGGCCTTCTCCGTCCTCGTGAAGGCCAGGCCTACTATCAACCTGCACGCGGTCCTGTGCCTCGCTGAGAACGCTGTGGGGCCACATGCCACCAGGTAATGGGCCTCCCATGACAGAGGGCCAGTGATAATGTAAGAGGAAGTGGGTCTAACTAAGCTTGCAAGCTTATACTCGAATGGTTAACCAAATATACACAGCAAGTTAAATAAAAACTTGTCAAAATGTATACTTCATATAATATACATACGTCAATTTAATAAATTTAAAAAAATACTTTGGACACATATGTACATGAGCGGACCCTGCCTTGCCTACTGTACAGCAACGGAGACACAGTTTGAACATGTATAATTATTACTTCCAGACCTGATGATATCCACCAGCTGTATTCAGGCCGCACGGTCGAGATCAACAACACTGACGCGGAAGGTCAGATCTAACATATTATGTATTAGTATTTCTGTGGTAAGCATGATTTGCCGTCACTATTTATATCTGTCCCACAGCTGGGCATGAGCACGATACGAGTGTTTAAGCGTTTATCAACTAGTTTCCGCCCGCGGCTTAGCCCGCACGATGGCTGTATGGATGTAGCTTAGGTAATATTCTAGATTATACTGTGTAAACTGCGTCCATTAATACACACATCCATCCATCCACACAATTTTTCGCATTTATAATATTGAAAGGATTCAAAATGTTATTTTATTGTGTGTAGGTCGACTGGTGCTGAGCGACGGCGTGGTGTACGCCTACAGAGACCTGAAAGCTGATACCATCGTAGACGTGGCTACGCTCACTGGCGCTCAGGTATGTGGTTCCACCACCCACCATCCACGCCAAATAATATATACCATCCCCATATAATATGTAATGAAAGCCAGGTTGGAAAATAATTGATTTATTATGACGACGAGCTGGCCAGCGGACCCTCGGCGGCCGTATTACACTGCACCCACGGTCTGCTTTCTACAAACCTGTTTTGATAACTTTTATATCATCTGGAGGCCTCGGACATTTCAAACAATCACTCACGTAGTACTAATGGTACAGCATCAACGGCTTTGTGTGCCCCACGAAACACGGAAGCGGTGGAGAAATTGTATTATGAAGGTTCTCTTATTCTGTACCTATAGTTAGCTCGATTCGCTCTGGGGCCAGATACCGGCCAAAAGTAGTTATTGTAAGATAACTGTAACAATTAGACGTATGGTATCTCAGAGTTATTTGTAGATATTGATGTCCTCTATAAAACTGTAGTACATCACTTTGCTCTATGGTCAATAATTTCCGTAGCGTATGCGATATAAGAATATTTTTTGCTACTTTTTTCACACTTTTGGTTACATTATCGAAGTTTTCACACGGACTCCTAGCGTTTTTGAAAATATTTTATAGCCCATGTTTATCAGAGATAATGTAGAATTCTAATGAAGAATTTGAACTTTTTTTTCAAATCGGCCTAGTACTTTCAATGCCTATTCTCCTCAAACAAACAAACAAACAATCAAATCGTTCCGGTTTATAATATTAGTATAGACTAGCCCTTTCTCGTAAGTACGTTCGCACTATACGGCCTCCTTTCAACCTGGTCAATTAAGTACTTAGTTTTGCTAATTTCATTAAGCAACCTATTGGTTTCTAACCGTCACAATAGTTAAAAATTGTTTAAATAGCTCCTTAGTACATTGTATAGATTTATTCAGTTAGTGTCTGTCCCCCGCAGGGCACGGCGACGGGCAAGTACCACGCGGCGATCGTGAGCAACAACGAGCAGCTGGAGGCGGCGTGCGTGCGCGCCGGCAAGACCTCCGGCGACCTGGCGCACCCGCTGCCGTTCGCGCCGGAGCTGCACTTCGCCGAGCTGAGCAGCGTCGTCGCTGACATGAAGAATAGTGTCGCGGTTTGTACAAGAGAATACCAATATCGGAAAACTGGCCGCAAAATACGCATATTTTTACCATGAAAATGCGTTGAAAAAGGTCGTATAACATGCGTGTGCATTGATCATTATGTATTTGACTTTCTTATCGCGGTCGTTTACGGTTCGCGTCGACAATACTTCGTCCTCGCGTGACGCATGTATTGAAAAACTGGGCAAAAATCCTCATAGTTTTTCGGCACAAGTGTGTTGAAAAACGTCGTTAAACATGGATGCGTGTTTATTGATGATTATATACTTCACTGTCTTATTTTAACTGTTCTATCTTTACATACTTGACTTTATTATCACGCTTGGCTACGATTCGCGCTGACATTACTTCATATATTTAATAAGGTCTTATGACACGCGTGTACATTGTAATCTTTACGTACTTGACTTGTTTTATCGCGCTGGACTACGGATAAAATTACGAACACAGCACACTTGTATCACACTGTTACTGTATTTATGTCTGACTGTCTCAGGACCGCAACAACGCGCAGCCGTCGTGCGCGGCGCTGTTCATACTGGCGCACCTCGGGTTCGACTTCCCCGGCCGCTGGTTGCACGTCGACATGGCCGCGCCCGCGCACTGCGTATGTATCGACATACTTTAACGACTGTCGCCAATCTCGACACACTTTACCTTATTTGAATGCGGAAATTATTAGTCTTAGTATAAAGCACGGCCCTTAGCTATGTCAAAGCGAAGCGCGGGCAGTTATTCTTACAAAATATACGAGTACAATGGACCCGCATTAATCCGACAAACGTTTTGAAAAGCTATTTGTACTGATTCTCGTTTTGTTCTTTGGGTTTCTCGCTCAATCTTAATCAAAGACCTGTAGTCTCAAACTCCCTTCCAGGAGCAGCATTGTTGGTTTGTAGAAATTATTAGATACGGTGTCCATAGGTTACATGGTCGATAGATCAGAATAACCGAAGAGCTCTCTGGATCTGAGCCTCGGTGGCTAAAACCCGCTAATGGCCCTGCACAGTTTACTCGCACAAAGGCCTCCGACGTGACTTTTAATTACTCATGAAATTTTACCCATTAGCGGTCACCCATCCTTCTACCGACCAGGCCCTCCGTTGATAAGCTTTTCCGTTCTCTTACAATCGCAACAAGCCGCCTGGCTATGGAGGCGTCAGGTTCGCTCATGCAGTCCACTCGTGTCGGATTAGGCAGGGTCCGGATTACCGCAGGTCCACTGTTAATACTCACCCATCATTGCGACTCTATAACTGTCCCGCTACTGGGCTTGGGCTACTCACAACTGAACTCAGGCCAGTGTCCACCACACTGGTCATACGTGGATCGGTGGACTTCACACTACTTCCTGAACTTTATGGAGAACTCTCAGAAGTGCAAGTTTCCGCGCGTTATTTTCCTTCAGTATAGCAAGTGATAGTCAACTTCTGATACGTACATACCTTTGAAAATTAAAGGTGCGCGCGGGGTTTAAACCCAGGACTAGAGACCGACGTTCAAACCACTTTCACTCACACGTGTACGATGTCGTAAGTTTGTAACACCAAATCTCTAAGCATGAAAGCAATAAATAAATAATTAAAAAATAAGTGATATTCTAGCATTCATACTAAGTGTATGTCATGACGGAGGACAGCGTAATTAAGCTATGTGTGACGTCATTCTTCTTAGAAACAGTGGAGGCAAAAAACTTATTGTATCAATCTGTGAGAACTTCAGGAGAGAGAATATATAGAAATAGCAAAGTAATAGAACGAGTGCAGAAAGGTTTGTAGGATGTAAGTTAGCTTTTTAAATGTACAGAGGAGGAATTATTGTCCATTTTTGTAGCGAATAATCTGCGCAAACTGCCACCGGTCACTTTTGATCACATGAATGTGTCCAGACTTTTAAAATATAATTAATTGCAGGGCGAGCGTGCGACTGGTTACGGTGTGGCGCTACTGTCGGTCCTGTTTGGCCACTACACCCACAGCAAGCTGCTCCAGTGGCTCAGCCCGGGCGCCCTGCGCGACTGACCTGACAGCTTTCAGTATCCTGCCCGCCACCCGCAGTAAGTCATTAGACAATGTTTTAGTGTTCGTTCGTTTACCAGAGACTATGGATAGGATATTAGGATTGATATTTTTTTAAACTTATGTTGTCTCTGCGTCTCTAGACAAATTTCTTTTCTGTTATCATTCCCGCCAAACGCTATTTCAAAAATGTATGGTAAATTATGTTTGGTGCAGACAAATATGGCGTCTGTTTTCCCGCAGCAAACGTCATTCCGATACATTTTTGAACTTGCGTTTGGCGGGAGTAATGACAGAAAAGGCATTCGTTTCAAGGGTCGCTAGACATTTAAAATTTTAATGGGTACTCACGATTTTTTATTTGTTTAACGATATTTCGATCTAGATTCATCGGTATTTCGGTTATGGTCACGGATTACCGGAAAAAAACTGTGACAGCTGACACTAATGACAGATAATCCTGTAAAACTTCCGCCTGGATTGTTTTCATATACGACACAGGAGACTAACTATATCTTCTTAAAACATTAAACCAATCGTGAGCACCCGTTTACATTTAAAATGTTTGTCTTTATAACGTTAATAATATGTATTAATCGGACTAACAATGGGAATGTCATTATGCTATGTTATGACGTCGTATCCGTTGGGTAGATTTACTTAAAAATGTCTTATTCAAAAAATTTATTTATGTCATTTTTAAAAAATAGTTTTATAATAGAAATATATTTTATATTAGATATATATTATAACTAACTCATAATTAATATAAAAATGCAAAACATGTAATTATTTAGTGTTTCATGACGATAATGCACAATACAGTGACGTCACAAAAACCTGAATTTTCCTATTGAACCTATTAAAATTTTCTTCATAGAGAAATCTCACGTCACCAATTATTTTATAAATTGTACTATTAGGTTTCCATAGAAAATTATTAACAACATTTGAATATGTTTTTCATTAAATTTAGGAAATTTAGGGTCATTCATTCCTGTTGTTAGTTTGGTTATAATATCAGCAATAATAATTGTTTAATGTAATTTTGTAATTTACATTTATTGATATAACCTGTCAACATATTCTTGTATGAAGTTCCAAGTACTTTCTAAGACTTCCAAGTATTTTGAAGCATTTTTTTCTGTAACAAAACCGTCCATATGTAAGCATTTCTCACAGTTTTTGTGTAATATCATGGTTTATATCCAAATTGTCATCACGACTTACTGACGGCTCTCTCTCTTTAATGGTTACTTAAATTACTTCTTAGTACAGATCTTGTATTCTGCACTAAGGAGCGAGTAACTAATTAAGCGACTCTGAGTGCGAGAGATAGTCTACTAGACTGCATTTACTATATTTTTCTAACGACTAGCTGCGCCCGGCGCGCGTTAACCATGTCTGATCGATATCATTGTGGCACCAAAACCTTTCAGAGAGAAATCTGAGCAGTTGCTAAAGTTATAAGTGCTTTTTCTCTTACCATTTCAGAGTATGTAAAAGACAAACTAAGAAACTAACGTTAATTTTTTGTATATGTTTTATACATATAATTCAGTCAAATCCCGGAGGCGAAATTGGTTGATTTAAAATGACATCGATCACACATTGGTCGGTACATCGCGCGCAGTATATAAGGCCGATTGGACTTTGTTTTATCAGACAAATTTTGCCCTAAATGCAGTCTAGTAGCCTACGTAGTTGTTGGGGCAGATGTATTGTTGTGATGGTTATAAAAATATACATTGTCATGTTCAGCTATAAAGCAGGTTATACAAGTTTTTTATAGTTCTTTAAATTAGTACAGTTTTTAAGGTACATTTGAAACATAATAAGGGAGTTATTGTTTGTAATTGCATAATAAATCAGTTTATAAGTACAATTATATGTTTATTTTCTTAGCGTCCTTCATTAGTTTACTAGCCTTCGCCCGCGGCTGTGCGTGGTGTGACAAATAGTAGCCTATGTATCACCCTAGACTAATCTATCGCTGTACCAAATTTCATTCAGATCCGTTCAGTAGTTTTGCGTGAAAGAGAGCCAAACGTCCATCTAACATGACAATATTTCACATT
>DWJZ01010606.1:0-10027 GCA_018249125.1 Asbolis capucinus
TATACTTTTAAATATATAAATAGATATTTCTATTACACATCCAGACACACAGAACAAACATTCCTGCTCATTACAGAAAAGTTAGATCTGGGTGGGAATCGAACCCACGTCCTCCGGTGTAGTAGTCAGGTTCACTAACCACTAGACCAACCGGACTGTCGGTTATAACTAATATTTGTACGCCTACTCTGGCAAAGCATATTGGGTTCCATAAATCTTATTGTAATGTGTCAACTTTGTACAAATCTAAAAAAAAATATAGGTGGGTAGGTGAAATTAAACTTGAAAAAATGAAAAACATGTCAGCTAATAAATATTTATTTCATTTAAACATCATTCACTCTTCCCCACTTCATTCTAATTTTCCTCTCGTGAAGTTTCAACCAAGATGGCATGCTTTTAGGCAAAGGTTGAGCATTAGGGAATCGCAAAGGAGGCGGGGGTGTTTTGAAAGGGTCTTCAGTTTTAAGTTTTCGCAGTAGATACTCCTTTTTAACTTGCTTTGGATCCCTATATTTGTCCATGTATAGGTTGAATGGTCTTTTGATAGGAAACCATTCCTGAGGTCTGATGTACGGTTCAGGAAAGTCATACTCGTAAACTGGAAAATTAAAATTTTATTTTAGTTTAAACACATTTAAATATTCTATACTATAAATAGTAAGGCTTTGACATAGCCCAAATGACTGCTTTGTAACGATGACAATGGCTTTATGTGCTTATGGGAGCGGTCAAGAGTTTTTGCCACTAGCAGTCACACATCCTATCGTCTGCAATCTGATGGTAATCAGATAACTGATAAACATACATATATATTTTTAAATACATACTTAAATAGATATTTCAATTACAAACACAGAACAAACATTCCTGCTCATCACAGAAAAGTTTGACCTGGGTGGGAATCGAACCCACAACCTCTGGTGTATTAGTCAGTTTCACTAAACACTAGACCAACTGGCCTGTTAATCATTTGATAACGACATAAGACTATGACTACATGTGCATTAGTAGTGAATTGAATTTATTAGTGATTCCATTGTTTACATACAATATCATCAGTTTAGGACTGCTCGCTGTTATGTAACATGGCGAAACCGATGAAATCTCATTCAATTGGATGGTTTGAAAAGGATGATAGCTTAGGTTCATAAGGTCGCTGTTTTAATCCAACAAGAAAAGAAGGATCCTGGATCGAAAAAAAAATAATCACCTGGCTCTTTCATATTTAAAGTGTTGTGGAAAAAATCTCTAACAGTTTCATCCCAGTCACTTTGAAAGAAAGCTAGTCCCGCCGGAGTAATGTCGTCCTGATGCTTTTTATACCAGTCTCTCGTAACAAAAGTCCTTTCATCCAGAGAAGATGTAGTTACTGCAGAAGAAGAATTGTAAATAATCTATATAATAAAAATGAATTGCTGTTCGTAAGTCTCGCTAAAACTCGAGAACGACTGGACCGATTTGGCTAATTTTGTACTTGAATTACTTGTGGAAGACCAGGGTAGGTTTAAAGGGTGAGTAAAACATGATAAAAATGCTAGAAATTTAATAAAATCAACAGCTTTTGTCGTTAGAAATAGGGATGGTCGATTATCATAAATTTTTGATGGTCATCCATATTGAACAATAAAACATCGATGTTTAAAAATTGTAGACTTGAAAACAGTTAGCTTTTTTATTTATCGATTGAGGCAGTACGAGGTTTGCCAGGTCTGCTAGTAATTTATAATTCTCAAAATTTAAATAGATAAATATGTGACCAACCCAACTGTCCACAATTATTATGCCGTTGAAGGCCTCCAACATAGTTGACCGATTGAAATCTAACGATAACAACCAGGACCGAAGGTTTTACGTGCCCTCCGAAGCACGGAAACGTTCATGAATTTTTACTACTAGCGGTCACCCATTCTCCTACCGACCTCGCCCAATGTTGCTTAATTTTTTCGATCGCCTCCAACCGAAAAAAGCCGCCGGTTATGAATGTTTCGTGTTTATATTATTTTAGCCTAATGTAGTTCTGCCACAATGAAAAAAGAATATCAGACGGTAAGCAATGATTTTGTAAACATTCTTTTCACATTGTGGCGGAAATATATTTATGTCCAATGTGGATTGGAATCTGAGCACTCAACATGCGACTCTCCTCATTATTATGAAAGTCCAGACCATACATCACCAAATTGATGGAGAACATAAAATACTGAGTTGTAATATATACAGCTAAATTACAGACATTATAGTTAAAATAAAATCTTACCTTTTGGAATATCATATTTCACTTTTCCATTCTGTTTATAAAGTATATAAACATATCTATGATAACCCGTGCCCTTCAACGGGAAGGGACGTAAATAATCCACAATAATTTCTCCCTTCTCAACATGGTTGCCAGGAATGTTGGCAACCAACCAGTGAACATACTCTTTATCATTCTGTTGTAGATGACCATCTAAATTAATAAGTGATAAAGTCCATAGTGAATCATTATCAGATTCAAACTCAACGATAGGCTGTTTGGAAGCTTCCAGAGGTTTTATTACATTACCAGTATAAACAGGTAAGTATGAATCACTGTTCAAATCATACAAAACATTTAGATTTACAAAAGGCACAAAGTATCCCTCTCCATATAAATGTTCGTAAATCCCATAGTGTTCTGCTATTAGTTTTTTATGATGTGGCCCTAGTGATTCCAACCAATCCTTCCTTACTGCATCTAAATCAACATCCAGTTGATGACTGCGAGCCAACTGCTCCAATTGTTTATCAGATTTCAGTTTTTTTAAGTGTTCTGTTCTATTGATGCGGGATTTGTCATCGGATTTCCTACAAAAGCATACACATAAAATATGTAAAGAAAAGTGTTTAAATACAAACTTTCTTCATTAATATTAAATACGTGAGTTAGATGGGAAATGCTCTGTTAACTGTACTCATTCTCATGATAATTGTCTGAACTGACCTTCTTCATCCATGCGGCTGAGTCCAAATATCAGTGCGAAAAACATATATCGTGATAGCATTATATACAGCCCTTTACGTAAAATATTTTATGCAATATACATACAACTAGATTTTATAACCTAAAAATCAATTTATTAAAATAATTACGCTTACCTAGGTGGGAATCCAATATCAATTCTTTTTGTGTATATTTCGTCTTTGTAATTGAGTTCTTCTATCCGTTCTTTTATAGTGCGGGCATATATTGGTGGTTTTCCTCGGACCCTGTGACCCAAGCGTATTTGTTGACATTGGACACTATTTATTAGACGGATGCCTCGGGAAAACATCTTTAAAAAATCTTGATAAAAAAATGAATCAGTTTTTCTCAGAAAACGAAACAAATTTCTAAAAAAATATTACAATTTCATAATTAAATTCGCGATCCGCACTAACGAGAAGATTAACCAATATTTACGCCCGATGACATTGACAGCTGTTCTTATCATAGAATAACATTACTCCGTTAGACGAGTTCTGTGTCTACGGGTATTGTTATATTGTAATGTCAATGAAGACAATTCAGAGTATTGCCATAATAAATATTGTTGTTTCTTGTTCAAAATCAGACAGAATCTACAATATATTTGCACTGCAGATCCACGCATAGGAGGAACATTTACGAGTAATGCCACATTAAGCCTAGCTGCTTAGATGACAGTTCGGCCCTGCCTGCAATTGCCCATTCTAAGTACACAGTGTTGCCTGCTTCAACTACAATTCAAGAAAACATATTTACTTTATTTATTTTTGTACAATTTCAAGAACTAGGGTGTAGGGTAGAGTACAGATGTACTTTACAGATTATTAAATCCGCCAAGTTCCGCCTGGTAAGGCATGCAACCTCCTCCATTAACCTCCGAATACCAAAAAAAATCAGAGAATTAGAAATTAATAAGGATGTTTCATAGATAAACTATGCACTGTTATTGATAATTAAACTACATAAATGGCTTACTTTGTTTAACGCATACCAATAAGCAGATATCATAATAGAACATTTATAACGTGTTGGAAACCAGTTAAAATTAAATCACCTGGGGTGACTTTCAGAAATTAAAAATAATTTCGTACATTGCCTTAGATACTTAGAACTTGTGCGAGCAATTGTCAATTGTACCCTGCGTATAGGCCCTATATGTTAATTTTTAAAAAATTTACATTAAAATTTTTTAATTCCCAGGTTTTCCCAATCTTTATCAGCTGTTATCTAGGTCGTGATTATTAACCTATTTGATATACATAGATACGTAGTTCGAATGGCCTGTTAGTCTAGTGGTTAGTGAACCTGACTGTTACCGAATGGGTCGTGGGTGCAATTCCCACCCAGGACTGTGCCAAACAGGTGTCAAAAATATGCGTTTTAGTGTTTCCAAATATAGGTATATATAAGTAGGTAGTATGTATGTAGATTATCTGTTGCCTGAATACCATAGTAGCTAACAAACCCTTAGTTTAGGGTCAGATGACCGTATGCGAGTTGTCTAAGGATATTTATTTATTTACACAGTTTAAGAAATAGGTACCTACAATAAAAAATGAAACCGTTCCTATTTAAGAGATAACTGCTCTTTGTTTCCAAGTCTGGTTTCAATAATAGAATTTGCTTTGAATTTTCGCGCGTTGCGGAATTGATCTTTTTTGTAATAGTTGGCCGTACTGTAGAATAATCATCAAATAATTTTCGAAAATAGGTCCCATATTCATACTTTGGTTGGCTATTTGGCTAGGGTTGGCTACAATGAGTGAAGTATTTGAACCAAACTATTCATAATATGCCTTCCTAATACAATCATGTTTAATTAAATCATATTTTCAATTATCATAAGATAGTAAATCGAATTGCGAGATAAGCTCACAAGTACGTAAAAAAAGTGAAATGTGAGAAAATATGAGTGATACCTTTGTCGTGTTATTTCAACTTTACTGTGTATAGTAGGCAAAAGTGTTACGGTACTAACTACCTACTGTTTGTGTTTTTAACTGTGACGCGTAGTGACGACGAAATACGATTGTGGACTTGTTTGAATTCAAGCTAAGCGAGAAGCGAGTATTTGGCGAAGCGATGTAATTAAATTGATTGAACCGACATTACTTCTCCTACATTTTGTTGCATTCGTTGTTTGGTGCCATTACTAGAAAAAATACCACGCCACGGATTCTGTTGCGGATTTTGTGAAGGTTATTTGCGGACTTATATTAATTTTTGGAATCGTTGCATAAATGACTTTGTATTTATTGTGATTGTGTATAGTACACCTTACTTATCGCACTATCGAAAATATAAATTTTATGAAACACGGAAGAACCTTTGATGAATACGTAATTTAATGAGCTGAATCAATTGAATAAGACAATCCAGCCGTAAATATGATCAAAAAAAGACTCGTGAACAAGAAAATTTGAGAAATAATGAATGTCGTGTGATTATTTTTTCCGATCTCGTGAATAAAGAAGCCATTTACACATGTCGTAAAGTCACGTAGCCTACCTATTTGTTTGTGAAATGTCTAGTGGACATATTTGATTGTGAAATCATTTTTTTTATTTAAGAATAGTGTAGAGTATCGGGTGTAAAATGGACAGCAAGAATATCCAGAAGAATGCCATGCAGAAAAGTGCAGAATTTACTTTCACTCCACCACCAGAGGCGCCTGTATTCGAGCCCACGCTTGAAGAATTCTCGGATCCATTGGGATATATTGCTAAAATTCGTCCTGTCGCAGAACTAACGGGGATATGTAAAATAAAGCCGCCCTCACGGTGGCAGCCACCATTTTCATTAGATGTAGACAAATTGAAATTTGTCCCACGAATACAAAAAGTTAATGAGCTAGAAGCCATAACACGCGTGAAGCTTTTGTTTTTGGAAAAGATATTAAAATTTTGGGAACTTCAAGGATCACCCCTTATAATACCAATGATAGAAAATAAAACATTGGATTTGTATTGTTTAAAATTCTGGGTGGATGAGGAGGGCGGATTTGAGAATTGTAATTCACCAAAAAAATGGCGTAAAATTGCGAATACTATGGGCTACAGTCAGAATGCCCATACAATGAATTTTCTTCGTAATAACTATGAGAAAATTTTGCTTCCCTATGAAATATTTGAAAAAAGCAAAGCTGATATTCTTAAAACTGTTAAGAAAACTGAGATTAAACCTGAAATGAAAACTGAGGGTGGAGTCATCAAACATGGTTTCAAGGAAGTTTCATTAGAGTCCATCACTCTCATTAAAAATGAGGATGTAAAAGAAGAAAAAACTTATAAAAGTATTAAAAAAACAAAAACAGGGTCAGATATAAAATGTGTAGAAGGGCCCCATACAGCTGTCATGACCGAAGAAATGAAGAGGAACAGAGAGCTGAGGAGACTAGCATGTTATGGACCTGGACCAAAAATGCCAGGGTTAAATGATGAGGAATTTGACATCACAAAGTCTAGAAAAAGACCTAGATATGACCTTGATCCATTGGCTATTTATATGTGTGCTATCTGCCAGAAAGACCACAGAGATGATCTTTTACTAATATGTAATGGATGTTCCGACACATACCACACATTTTGTCTCAAGCCTCCTTTAAATAGTGTACCTGATGGAGACTGGAGGTGCCCATGCTGCATTGCCGAGGAAGTCCACAAGCCAGCTGAAGCATTTGGGTTTGCACAAGCTGAGAGAGAGTATTCTCTCCAACAGTTTGGGGAAATGGCTGATAAATTTAAATCAGATTACTTTAGCATGTCTGGTCACCTGGTACCAACAAATGTGGCAGAAAAAGAATTTTGGAGAATAATTTCCTCTGTAGAAGAGGATGTTACTGTAGAGTATGGAGCAGATTTACATTCAATGGATCATGGCTCTGGTTTCCCTACAAAGTCATCATTGAATTTGTATCCTGGCGATCAAGAATATGTTGACTCAGGATGGAATTTAAACAACCTTCCAGTACTAGATGGTTCAGTTTTAAGATTCATAAATGCAGATATATCTGGTATGACCGTACCATGGATGTATGTTGGGATGTGCTTTTCAGCATTTTGTTGGCATAATGAGGATCATTGGAGTTATTCCATCAATTACCTACATTGGGGTGAGGCTAAAACATGGTACGGAGTACCAGGAAGTGGTGCGGAATTACTTGAGACTGCTATGAAAGCTGCAGCACCAGAGCTTTTTAAATCTCAACCAGATTTGCTTCATCAGCTGGTAACGATAATGAATCCTAATATTCTAATGGCTGCAGGTGTTCCTATATACAGAACAGATCAGCAGGCTGGAGAGTTTGTGGTTACCTTCCCAAGGGCTTACCACGCTGGCTTCAATCAAGGCTATAACTTTGCCGAAGCAGTGAACTTTGCACCTCCAGATTGGCTGAAAATCGGAAGAGAATGTATTACACATTATAAAAATCTTAAAAGATTTTGTGTTTTCTCTCATGATGAACTGATTTGCAAAATGGCATTAGAAGGTGATCGACTTGACTTAGAGACAGCTTTAGAGACACAAAAAGAACTTGTTAACGCAACTGAGGAAGAAGGACGGCTGAGGGCTGAAATAGCCAAGAAGGGCTTAAAAAATGTCCACAGAACAGCATTTGAATTGCTTGGTGACGATGAACGTCTTTGTGAAGTATGTAAAACTACATGTTTTCTATCATCTGTGTCTTGTGAGGATTGTAAACACATGGCTTGCCTTCAGCATGCAGATGAATTTTGCCAATGCGCTTGGGAAAAGAAAATTCTGAATTATCGCTATGATATGGACGAATTACATATAATGTTGCAAACCATTGACTTCAGGGTTAACAGTTTTGACAATTGGATGACAGAAACCAAAAATATACTGCTTCCTACAGCACCTGATATTGGAAGGCTACAAAAGCTGAAGTTACTGGTTGATGAGGCACAAGAATTAAAAATACCAAAGTGTTCATTACTAGCACAGTTGAAAGCGGAATACACAAAAGCAACAGAAAATGTGGAACCAATTGTAATAGAATTGGATGACGACTGAATGATTTTTGGTGACAGTTAATGCTATTTCAGATATTACAAATGTCTGCATTTTAGTACAAAACATAATTCCATAGTATTAATAAGTATCTATTTGGTCATTAATTTATAACTTCAGTTAGACATTATTTATACTGTAAAAAGATACTTCATCACAGTGGGCAGCGTAATTACTTTAAGTTTGTAGTAATCATCACATTAGAATTTAATAATTTTAATCATATGGATGATAATTATTGTCAATCGGTGTAACTTTGTCTTTGTGTGTTATAGTATCTACATATAGGAATAGGGACATTGACAATTGAATTATCATATTAGTTTTATGCACATTAAATTAGACATTGGTCTTAAATCCCACCGTTTAATATTAGAATTATGTTTGTATTATTTGCAAAATACAGAGTATCTGGCTATCCTCTGTTAATACAATTTAGGAACACATGATTCTTGCTTTTTATTGCTATTGATCTCAAGAAGTATTACAGTACTGAATTAAATTATAATATGCATAAGATTAATTTATTGTTAACCTAATTCCAGTGTTACAAATTGTATTGTAATACATAACACTTCAGTTTCAGTGGTTTTTATTGACATTAATGTTTTTCTTAAATTAAAAATATAACTTTAGTGTAATATGTGTCTAGAAACTTGCCTACATACATTTGTGTATTGATGCATTCTGCATGCTTGATTCCTTTTTAAATGCATCAGGTACTCACGATTTTCCTATTTCACATTGTTAATTAAACTTATCATGTGTTCAAGTGTTACTATGTCCAAAATAATATAAGTTTCAAATCATATGCTTGATTCCTGTCTTTGCATACTGAGTGAAATATATGTGCATGTGTTTTTTAAATTGTGTATGATAGTTTCCAGAGCGGTAATTAAAGAAAAAACCATTGGCTCAAAAGTATTTTTAATAGTAGTTGTATGGGGTAGTGATTTTGTGTGTTGTAGACAATGTAAGTGGTGAGCATGGCAGAAAATATATTTCTCCAGAACGGCACATCTTAATAGGTTAATTCATTAAATTTGTAATAATTTAATGCAAGAATGTACCTTGTAACTAAGATTTTGTAACAAAACAAGGCTAGTATTAATAAGTATATGTGGAATCACAGTTAGGGTTGTATTAAAAAAAAAATTAAGACTTAGCACTCTAATGTTACAGGTAAGCAAAACATTGTTTATATATCTGTAATGGCTATGATAATTATGTAAATATTGACAGGTAATGAAACTTACAATACAGATAACCCAAATTATAATTCGTCTTGTATTGTACATCTATTTGGTTTTACAATAATTGCCATTTATTTGACTGATAATTTCTTTACCTACCTAATAGTAAGATTAATGTAACGTATAAAGATATTTTTAGTTATATTTTGTACTGTGATCCTGAAATTTATTTTAATTCAAAGAGATGTCTAATTGTTTGATTAGATCGTTTATTTTAATTGCTGACTGCTTCCCTTATACAGATGTTTGTATGTATGCTTCAGATAAAGATCTTGTATAATTGTGCTTGTGTGTATTTCGGAATAATTGTGACTTAATGAATTATGATTAGTGAAGGGAGTAGTAACACAAGGATGTAAGAATATTACAATTTAATTAAATCTGTAGCAACACTTTTTTGTTTTAATTCCTACTAGAAACTGCCTTAGCTTCGCTTCGGAAGTACCAGTTACCAAAAACTAACAGTTAGATACACTATCACGGATTTATTTGTAGATATGGATATCTTCTATAAACTGTAGTACATGACTTTGCTCTATTGTCAATCATTTCCGTAGCGTACGCGATGTAAGGATTTTTTTGGTACCTTTTTCACACTGGTTACATTGTCGAAATTTTCACGCGTCTCCATATTTTACTCGTATTAAATAGTTCTAACATATAATAGCCTATGTTCATCAGGGATAATGTTGGATTCTAATGGTAATTTTTTTTTTAATCGGCCCAGTAGTTTCGGAGCCTATTCAATTCAAAC
>DWJZ01010607.1:0-10026 GCA_018249125.1 Asbolis capucinus
CAAATACAAAACAACCTTCTACAATTAAAAACGGTTCGGTAAATATTAAATGCGACTACATACGTAATGAGTTATAAAACTATACAATACAATACTCCTTAAACTATATGTACAATATAACATTTGCATTATAATCAACCTAGTTTATTTTGAATTCTACTATTATGGTTTTTACTTCAAATAAGTAAATAGTAAATGCTTGATAATAATTCTACATGTAAGCAGTGATGATGTCTTATTAGACATATTTGTAAGGCGCACTAACTTAAGAAATGTCTAGTAATTTTTCTCTTGATTACGTTATATGTCGAAGGGGACACACAGAAAGTAAAATCATATTATTTTCTTGCTTTTTATTTTTTTATATTCAATGAATTATAGCTGACATGGTAAAAGACACATAATTTCAGAAAATTCAAAGCTATACACAAAGAGGACACGTCTACTATATGTACGTATTAAAATACTTCATAAGAATTAGGTTTGAATACTAAATCGACTATGACATAACTGAGTAGTGAGGTAACAAAATAAATACCTTGAGTAATTCCAGGTGTTCCCTAGTGAGGTGACGCACCAGCATGTCTTCTAAAACCTCCTGAGACTCGCTGCCAGCCTCTTCCTCAAGCTTACCAGACTCGTACAACGACGTCACGTAGTCCCATCTTTGTGATAGATGGACTACCACTGTAACGAAATTGTAACATATAAATTATATAACATATAACAACATACATATGTGTAACAGAAACAGTTTATGTAGGTGGAGGAGGTATTAAAAGAAGTAATGAATAAACTACTTCATGACCTCCTATAATAATACAAGAGGTACAGCATTATTATTGTAATCCATAATACAAACTCTTCAATTGAAGTACAAGAAAATCACAATAGTAATGAAGCACTGCTTGAGGACCGCGTGATGGCGATCGGCACTAATTCAGTGTACGAAAAGTTCATTTCACGCGTTAATCAGACAATACAGAGTCGTCAATTGTGACTTAAATCGTTTTTTAGTACAAAACGTCCTAGGAAAATGAATACTGGCGAACGATTTAAATAATCGTTAACAACTCTAAGTGGGGCAGTAAGTTAGATATAATTCAAACCACTAACTAATCGGCGCGAGATGTTGCAGCAGGGGCACGGCCACAGTACAGTAGTGCGCCGGCGGGCAGTGGTGCAGCAGGGGGCGAAGCGCCGCGCGCAACACCCGTCGCAGCCAGTGGTCGGGGAGCCGCGCCGGCGCCGCCAGTAGGGCTCCGGCCACCGCTTGTGCCAGCTCCCCCGCCGCGTACAGCTCGCGACCGAGGGAGGCTGCCGCCGCGCCTACCAGCTGACAGACCTGGACACATCACGCACATTTTATCTGAACGTAATATACGAATGTCATATTATTTAGTTTCCTGAACCAACTATTTAGTTTTCAAAGCAGGAGTGCTAAACTAACAAAAAGATTTTAAGCTTAATATTTTGTAAGCCAATTCCTAAATGAAAAAAAATGGTTTACTTTGACATGACAGACTAAAAGAATAGAGCTTTTTTAAAAAATATGAAGCGGTGATCACATAGTTAAAAACGCCGACCATTTAGCTGCATACGACATTACTATAATAGTATTAAATAATAGAATACCAATTAAACTAAGATTTTTTCGGTTAATCATTACATTGTATCACATGTACTTGCAATGAAGTCAATAATACACATTAAACTTGATTATTTTGCCCACAAAAAAGTGGAATATTCCAACTAAATGTCAACTTACATTATCATGCAGCGTGAGCAGGAAATTCTGCATGCGCTCAGTCGGCGCAGCGGGCTGGACACTCGCGGGCGCGTCCACGTCGCGCACGCCGAGTAAGTTCCTGCGCTCGGCGGGCGAAGGCTGCAGCGCCCGTGCGTGTGCCGCGTGCCGCAGCGCCGCCGCGCACGGTGCGTGCAGCTCATGCAGCGCGCGCCCGAGCGCCAGCGCGTGTGGGAACAGTGGCAGCACGTGCGCGCCGCACGGGTTGCGCCACACCGGATTGCCGGATGGGGTGACGCCCGCGCTGAACCCGCCCCGCGACGCTCTGTTAAATAAACCGTGTTATATATTGATGCTGTATTATTTACGATGTTTTTGATGATGTGGTCATGTACCAGAAAAGAAGGATTTCGTTTTATTATAAACATAATTATAGAGGTTATAAAGAAAACCTACATATTATAATTCCTTGCATTGACCGAGGAAAGCTAATAAGCACTGATTTTCAGGACAGCGATGGATATTTGGAGTAGAAGCCAAACAGGTTAACTTTGGTAAATTTAGTTATAAATAATAACGTAACAAAACAATACCATAAAATCTTATTTTAATATACCTGAAATACTCAGTTATATTTTGGAATCCATTTAACACAAATGCCAACTGACTACTATGTTATCTGATGTCGGTGGAGCCTGTATATAATGTCAATGATGCCATAAAATTTACACTAACTTGTCAGGATCAGCGGGCACCGCGGTCCGTTTCACAACTCCGAGCAGCAGCGAAAGCGCGTGCAGCAGCGTGCGGCGCGCGCGGCCCGCGGCATCCTCGCCGTCGCCCGGCGGCGCGTCCAGCCCCACCAGCCGCGCCAGCGCCTCCGCGGACTGCACGTGCGGCGCCAGCGCAGCCCAGCGCGCGCTGCATGGACCAAGCACCTGTCACAACACGTTATTGATTTATTGTCTAAGGTGGGGTGTCGTGGTGTCATTTAAAATGAGTGTGTTGGGTGTTCTTCATATGAGAAAGATCGGTTTGTATTATTCCAATTGATTGATTTTTATTGCAAAAAGGCTTATATACATGACACAAGTAAGTAAAAGAAATACAGCGTGTATAACATTACAGAAAGCAATATATCTCCTTCCTATTCTTACAATCCGTGAGCGGCGATGGAGCAGGATGGCGAGTGCGTGTGAGTACGACGGAAATCTGCCTGGTATAAATATTGTGGATCGTGCCGAGTGCCTTCGGTGCTCATTTGTTCTCCGACGCATGTATGTAGATGGATGTTGCAGGCACAAGTGTAAATTTAAGAGAAATCTATACGAATATTTTAAAGCTGAAGAGTTTGTTTGAATGCGCTTAACTTAAGAACTACTACTTCGAATTGGAAAAATCTTTTTGCATTGGATAGCCCATTTAAAATTTCGACACTTCGAAGTTTTTGAGTGACAGATTTTAATCTTTTTTTTTTATCAAGATAATAAAGTAATTTTTTTTGTGTCTTTTGTCTTTAGGTTTCATCAAATGAATTGCTTATTTAGCATTTTTATCATTTATAATTCAATAAATTGACTCTATCATTATCACGAACTATACTTTAACTGCTGGTCGTTCAGTCCTTTTGCCACAATGACAATATGATCTCCTGTCACTGTCCTTGACTTACTAGGGTAACAAACGAATATAGCACCAAATACCAGTACAAGTGTAACCACAGTACCTGTGCCACCAGCGCGCTCTGCCGTTCGTAGCAGCAGAAGTGGTTGGAGACGAGCAGCAGCGCCTCCTGCAGCGTGACGCTCTCCACCGCGCTGAGATCCGGCCGCGCCAACGCCGCGCGGCACATCTCGTGCAGACGACCGAACACCGGCAGCAATAGTAGCGGGTACTGATGACAAAAACGGCGTTTGAAACAACCCCCATATTCCTTACAGCCTTCCGTTTTGTGTAGATTTTAAGTGATGAACAAAGTTAAGCAAGTGTGCGGTCGATAGTGGTAAAAAAAAATCATAAATGCTTCTGATGAGGCCGTGCTTCTGATGATTAAAGCCGGCGGTCGCGGTTGTTGTCGTGTTGGCTTTCTCGCAGGATTTGGAGACACTAAAATTGGTCACCAACCCTGCAGGGGTAAATTCATAATTCGTAGAGGTAGGCAGATAGAGTATGCAAAAATTCTGATCAAAACGAGGAGAAACCCATGCTCCTTAGTGAGTCATTAATAGGTTATTGAAGCCATAGCAAAATATTTTTATGTACCCTATTTTACGTAAACTAGTTGTTACAATGACATAAACATTAACGTTAGTACTTTATTAATATTTTAAAAGCGAAATTTTATAAGGATAGATGGATGAACAGAAGTGAATAAAATTTGGTACACATATAGGTTTATACTAACACATATAATAACACAATTTCATACCTAAACATTACTTTAATAAATCCCAAAACTCCTTGAAAGAAAACCAAAAACCTCTTTATATATGGAGTTTACTACAGAAGTACTGAGAAGAAGAATTAGTAAAGAAAAAATTACCTTAGATCCTAATTTCACAAGTAGCCCTGCAGCGTGTCTGCGTACATTCTTGACAGTTCTAGATCGCCGGTCTTCTGGCGGAGCTCCTTCGTAAACTAACGCTGCGAATATTTTGTCCAACACCCGCGGCAGAAGGTCAGCACCGGCAACACCTACCCCGGGCCCTATAAATATAGAATATATCATAAATAAATGTATCATTCCAGTCTCACAGTCATTAGTTTAGAAGTAATAACAATAGTCAAAGAAAACATTTATTTGTTCACGTAGGTATTAAAAATTAAGTTATGAACGTCAACATTTTATTTAATCTACCTCTATTTCGGAAAGCTGCTAATATTGAAAATAAACGGCGAAAGAAATGCCTCAGCACATCTTTTCAAAAGACTTCAGACATTCACAAATTTGCACTACAACTTTTCTTCTGTGGTACTAGAAAAATCAATTACCCAATTGGCGTAATAAAATAAACTCTCTGTGTCACAACAAGCACGCGCACGCACACACACGTAAACCCGTAAGCACACGCCCACATGCACTCACGTACGCGCGCAATATCATACACACATGCACGCACGCATACATTCACACGCAAGGAGGCCCGAACGCAAGCACACACGCACACGCACCCGCGAGCTGACTGTACGCGCAGCTGAGGAAGACAAAAAGCGCTGATATGAGCGAGAGTAGCTGTGAAAGCAGCAGTGCGGCACGCGGATCGGCGGCCACGCAGCGCTGCAGCAGCCGCAGCCCCTCCGGCACGCTTGGCCGCGGTTCCGCCTGCAGCAGCCGTGACAGCACAACATCCAGAACCTGTGTGGGAACAAATAATATTATAAATGTGGAAGTAATTCTATAACTCTGTCTGTTAGATGTTCACGCCTAAAGTAGTGAAAAGATACAAGGATAACTTGGATATAAAACATAGGCCACTTTTTATAACGAAAAAAGGGTAAGAGGTGAAAATAGAGAATGTAAAATTGTATGGAATATATATAAATTTTGTAACCTAAAAAGTGCATGACAATGTCTCAGTTTTCTTTTAAAACTACTCATCATCGTCTCATTACACGTTTAGCACACTAATATCTTTGGGCCGTAACAACATTTCATTGTCACAATACGTCAGTTTTGTAAATAATAAATCAACTTTTAATGTATTGCTTTGACACAAACATTGTTTACAAGATTTGTACAGATGAGAGAAACAGACTAATGTATTTTAGTAGTGTATATTAGGATACCTGCGCAAGGGCGTCCCATTCCACGTGTAGCGGGTGCGCGGCGTCAAGGTGCGGCGGACACGAGTCCACTTTATCCAGCGCTGCGTGGGCCCACTGCTGGACGTACGCCCACGTCACCAGCGGGGCTGCCGACATCGAGTACCTGCCAACGACATTACAGTTTATTTTCGGAATTTAGTGGAGAGACTCGTGCTCATTAGTGGACCATTAATAGGTTGACGTCAAAATCGGACTATAATAGTTCTCATGTGGATGAAATTTAAATTTTTGGCGATTGATGTGATGGTAGACTTGGTTTTATATTTATTTTTTTCAAATTATTCTACCTGATAGATGTAAAAGCGCACCAATTTGCTTGGTAATAAAAAAGTAAGTAAAATAGAACTACCTCCTCCCTGAAAATACTGAGACATACAAGACTGAAACTGTAGATTGTTTTGCAATTGAATGGAAACGTATATATGTAATAACGTGCAAACAAATAACAACGTACACTATGTATGAACTATTTAGTATGAAAATAAAATTTGAACATTTAAAGCATACCTAAAACTCTCTAGCAACTCAGTCCGACAGCGGCTGAAGAATATAACAAACTCCTGTTCACTGTCATAGTCTATGCAGGCATACGAGGCAGCGTCCGCGGCGTTGTGAGCGCGCGACGTTGGATACATCACCTGAAAACATTACATCCTTACAAATCCTACTAATATAATACATGCCAAAGTTTGTGAAACTGTTTGGATATATCGATTTTTGCCTTTTCTTCAAATGGATGAAACTTGGCATACGGATAAACCACATCCAGGAAATGAACATAGGACAAATTTTATCTCAGTTGTACGTTTGGATGTTTGGGTTTCTTTTACGCGCTAATCGTAACATAGAATAAGGATCACTCTTTCTGTATGTCTGTTACCTTTTCACACATAAACTAACTAGATGGATTTTGAAAAACTTGGTACAGAGGGAGATTACAATTTCAGGAAAAACTTAGGTTGTCTTTTTCACGTAAAAAGGCTTGAGGCGGTTGAAATAGGTGATGAAATTTCTTCATTATCGAAGAAGTAAGCATTATACTTTGCATTTATGTACTAGATGTGATGTTGACTGCGGAGGACTGTGGACAGGACATAAGTCACCTTGAGAACTTTCGGAGCGGCAACCTGCAACCATCTCGGAACCACAGCCAGTATATGAGGTAGCTTCGAGATTTGGTCGTGCTTCAGAAACGCCAGCCACATACTGTTGAGCATCTGCACGACAGTCAACGAGGGATGTGACGTCATCAACAGCATCGTCTCTAACAGTACTGGCATCCAGGCGTCCACGTTAGAAGCGTGGCTCCATAACATCGTTAGCTGCTGAGCCAGCCCAGCTAATACCTGTAAGAGAAGGTATTGTACTGTAATAATATTATTGTTTATTGTGGTTATAACCAATTAAAAACAGACCACAATTTACATCGACTAGTAATACAATTAAGCTTTCAATTTATAAAATAATTGAAAGTTATTAGTTACATAAGAAACTTAACTTTAAAATATGAGTTACGTAAAAAATACGTCCAATTGAAAACCTCCTAATTTTATTACCATATCAGATACGACTGTCTCAAGCTATGATGTTGACCATTGTATTTGTCATAATTATTAATCTGTGTAGAATTTGGGAATGATTTTTTGAAAACATGTAGTGATAAGATGCAAACAAACTATGTAAATCTGAAAAGCAAGGCATAATTTATATCTGCGAGATGACACAATAAAATTGTACTGTTTAAACTTTGCGCCAAACTTTATAGCCTGTCGGTACTATTCGCAGAATGCTTTGTAATATGCAACTTTTTGACTGTCGTCCTAATGCATGCCATCTCCCGCATGTGCTTAGACTCATATGTTTTGCCTGTCATATGCGCTAGGTTCAACTAGCGCGTAGTACAGAGGAGCCATAAAGTTTGGCCCGAAATTATATAAGAGATTTTGTCTCGTCTTTTGTATGGCGTACCGGAAAAGTTTTTTTTTTTAAATATCTTTGGACAATTCACACACGGCCATCTGACCCCAATTAGAGCGTTAGCTTGAGCTATGGTGATCAGACAACTGATAAACATACATATATACTATTAAATACATACTTAAATAAATATTTTTATTACACATCCAGACACACAGAACAAACATTCTTGCTCATCACAGAAAAGTTTGACCTCATAGGGATTCGAACCCACGACCACCAGTTTAGTAGTCAGGTTCACTAACCACTAGACCAACCGGCCTGTCGATTCGACCGGATTGGAACAAATTACGAGTATAATATAGGTGTCTTCAAGACAAGGGTGAATACGCTTCTTCTAAGTTAATGCGCTTTACCATCTACGACTTTATTGCCACTTACCACCAGGTGGGATTGTAGTCAAGCATTAACTTAAAATAAAGATATGTTGTTTTGTCATTGCTGACTCACCTGTGAAAGTTTTTTTAGGAACAAGTAATGATTTTCATCCACTTTGCTGATGCTCGCGACACCTGCTCGGTGGATGCATGAGATTGCGTCATCACTAAATAATATCATAAGCGGTTTACGCTCCTTTATCTGAAACAGTTCAATAATTCACAACACACTCGTAACTTCATGACAATTTTTTTCAATTTATGTGACCGCTAAAAGCCCGCAGCTTCGGCCATGTGGCAGGTACGTTGATAAAAAGCCTATAAATTATTCAAGACTATAATCTATGTCTTTGCCAAGTTTCATCCAAATCGGTTCACTAGTTATTGCGTGAAGGAATAACAAACATCCACCCAACAATGTAATCACAATTCGCATTAATAATATTTGTAGGATTAGTCCTGTACGTATCTGTGATTAAAAATGCCTTATTCAGGACAAACTAAATCTGAAATTATTTTTTACAAATTGACCGTCTTATTTCGTTATATTTACATACTCACAGAGCCCTTCCTATTAACAATTTGGAGCAAACACTCTGCCGCTGGCAGCTGGAATGCATCATCTTCTAGTAAAATACATAATATCTGGAGCAGTCTTCCGTTATTGGTCACCACGTGATTGGTTGACACCCACTCCACAAACCCTGTTAGTGTCAGCAGTACAACCTGAAATGAACCAATCACCAACATACAAATGAAGTCATTTAATGTATGATGTAATATGAATTCGTGCTTTTTGGATTTTACATGTAAGGAAAACATTTTTACACCTCATAACTCATGTTATTGATTCCAATATATTTTCATTATTGCTAACCCCTTCTTTGCTGTCACTCTGTCCTAAGGTTGATTGGCAGAGAATGCTTTTTGCATTAGGTCCTGCTTTTCTTCCATTACCTATATATGTACCATTAAAAAAACAAAAATAAATATTTATATGAAAAGTATTGATATACACAAATCGTAAATATATATTGTAATAATAATAGGTATTTTTTTCTAGGAGACTACGCACAGAATTGCAGGTAGACCAATACATACCTGCACAACTCTTCCATTGCTAGCGGCGGCCGCATAGTCACCAGCAGCAGTTTTTTCACGGAACTCTTGCACGTGCAGTTCAATAAGACGCATGAAAAAGGAAAATATTTCAGCCATATTTCCTGTCAGAGCCTGATAAATGTCCTTCCGTCTTTGATTCTGCTCCAACGTCTGTATATATAATAATGGCGAAAATTCGTTATATGACAATAATTGAAATAATTGGCAAAATTTACTATGTAGTCAATTTAAAGGTGTAAACCATTAATCTTGGGCATGAAATTAAAATATGTTAATTAATTATTTAATAATTAACAATTTTTTGTATAAAACAATTATTTAGTCTATAAATAGCTGGGACCATTTATAAATGTTTTTTGGATAGACTTTATGGCCTTGTAACCAATTTATTTTTATAAAGCTTATTTGATGTAAAATTGTCTTTGTTATACTAATAAATATACATTTCTTTTTGTTGGCAGCATGCAATACTAGAGTATGTTGACACAATTGGTTCATTATTAAGCTCATAATTACGGAAGAGTACAGTGACACTAATTGTATTTTCAGCATTCTATTATTAATTGGAAATCACATAAAGAAAAACATTAATTACGAACTCAATGCTTTAAAGGATAAAAATTCAAGAAGTTCTTAGTCATCACTACTGGGCTCGGGTCTAAACTTACAATGTGAAGGATACTGGCCACAGTTCACCACACTGGCCAAGTGCGGATTAGTGGACTTCACACGCCTTTGAGAACTTTATGGAATATTTTTTTTTTACATTCAATAAATTAGTGCTTGACCACAATCCCGCTTGATGGTAAGCAGCGATGTGGTCTGGGTGGTGAGGCGCACTAATTGAGCAAAAGCCTATTCACTCTTGATTTGAAGACATTTATATTGTAATCGAACGGGAACACTGACGCGGGTAACTTATTCCAGTCCTTCAAGGTACGCAAGATAAAAGAAGACGCAAAGCGAAGCAAAGTTAAG
>DWJZ01010608.1:0-10026 GCA_018249125.1 Asbolis capucinus
ATTAAAGTCTGCCTTGAGATTTCCGTAGGAATTTCGTTTTAAAGACTGATGGGGCACGCAGATAGTTCCCGAGTGGAACGCCTACACGTAAACCAAGAAACATATTGAGTTTACGATCTATCAGACAGACATCGCAGTGAGGAAGATAAGCCTGTGAGATTGTTAGTTTGTCATCAAAGACAGTCATACTAATAAGTATTAATAACTAGTTTCGACCGCAACTTCGCCCGCGTGATACGTTGATAAAAAGTAGTCGTTCAGACTATTAACCCCATATCTGTGCCAAATTTCATTCAGATCAGTTCAGTAGTTTTTGGGCGGTGGAGTACACCTTATCCTTACATCGTGGATATCCCTCTGGGATGGATGGCACGATTCGCCTCGTCATTTGTATGGATACCGCGAAGGATTAGAATAAATTGCCAGCGTCTGGTTTTCTGCTGTAGTATAATGTAGACGTCTTCAAGACAAGAGTGAACAGGAATTCTTCTAATGAAATTTACCGTCTAAGACTAAATCGCTACTTAACCACCAAGTGGGACTGTAGTCAATCATAATGTTATAATAAGTAAAAAAAGAGTAACAAAGACCCATCCATCCATCCTTACAAACACTCGCATTTATAATATATGTAAGTAACACTTAAGATATGAGAGCATATTCCCCGCGACTTCTCCATATTTCTTTCCTTTTCCGTGAGGTTGACGATAAAGATTACTTTGCCAAATGACTACCGTCATGAGTCAGAAAACCTCCTTAAACCTATCAAATCCCACGAGGATTTAGCTTTACAGCTGCCGAATTCCAAGCATTTAATATTACGACCAGTTACAAAACTTTTGGTACAAACACGCACCCCGTGCAAATAAACCGTAGCATCTGTTATTGGGGTACACTAGTACATTTAATACTTTATAACAAGGTAGTAGGGTTCATTGTAGTAGTGAGATGGCAATATGTAAGTTGTAGTGAAGTCTACATTCAGTTCATAAAGGGCGCCCGTTCTTATTTGGCATACAATAACACTGAGTGGCCAATACCGCGCCCTAAGGGTCTTGCAGGCTAATTAAAGCGACATAAATTGGTATATATTTATATTCATTACAAGTATACAAGAACATGTACTCAATTTGACAATATTGTTATATTACATGACCGCTACAGATTTTTTCCAATTCAATAAATTTGTGCTTGACCACAATCCCACCTGATAGTAAGCGGCGATGTGGTCTGGGTGGTAAGGCGCACTCTTGATTTCAAGACGTTTACATTGTAATCGAACGGGAACACAGACGCGGGTAACTTATTCCAATCCTTCGCGGTACGCATAACAGAAGATGTATGAAATGTACTGCAGGAGCTTGCATGCTTCGGAAAACAGTGCAATTTTCACAAAATTTCGGTTGTTGTACTAATTCGGAAGCATCGTGGTCGAAGTTCGGAGGCTTTTTGGGCATAAACATTTCCGACATTTAAGGTGGTCACCCTAACATAGGTCCTTAACCCGTCGAACATTGGAATAACAGCCTCTAACACACACAGATAAAACCATTAACAAAGCACTATCACTAAAATTCACAAAAAACACAAGGACTATTTGTAAACACATTTTCTTTTGAAGAGATATCGGCCTAAACCAACCAAACTAAATATTCGACGCAAAGCAAACAAGTCAGAAACATTTCATATTGATCCCATATTTATATACGAAAAGCAAACAACGCATTACGAAACATTTTTACTACACAAAAACATATTTCCCACTCACAAGGAAATCATTGGAGGAATACCGGTGATTTCTTTGAGGACGAAAATATTTCATATACCGTACCTTCCCGCCAGAACGTTACAATAAATCTTGGACAATCCGCTTACGTAGCTCTCCTTGCCTCATATCGATTTAGGACATAGTTCGGCAACCCAAGGCCCGCGGGCCGCATGTGGCCAGTATGCCATTACATTTACACGACGCATCTTGGCGTTTTTGTGATCCTCCCGACGACAACATATGAAAAGTGGCCTGCGCCAATACTTAACCTTATAACATTTCTGGCCCTCCTATGAAAAAAGGTTGCCGAACCGTGATATAGGACACAAAGTCAAACAGAGACGGTGTTATACTATATATATATATATATATGTCCCGCTCTCCGCGAAATTAATTAAGAGGTTAATAATATTGGCACTGGGTCAGCCGATATCGTCGACAGCTTAACGATAATGAAAATTGCACATTAACGATATCGACCCCTTTCGACAAATATGCCTGATTACATTTTAGGTCGCATCTGGCCTACATCACGGGATGTAAAAGATGACATGAGAGAAAAGGATGACTATAGGTTGTCTTTTCAAAGTTTTCTGTAATGCTATAGGTTTGGAAGAGCGCCTTCTTCGTCGTCGGCTTAATTAAATTGTGCACATACATACTTTTGTTGCAAATCGGCTGCCGATCGAACAAGGTGGCATGTGAACCGTCGTACACTGCTGGTTTGCGATTGCAAATCTGTCGCCGACTAAAAGTCAGTAAGTATGCTGCAATAGATTAGATTCAGTACATGTTCTATAAAATCTTCATCTAAAATATTTGTATGGGATACGAACAGCTGGCCAACTGTTTGCCTGACGAGGCCACAGCCTACGAGGCTCCTTCCAACTGGACTTTAAGTCAACCTCCCTTACATACTTCATCCTGCTGCACAATGATTATTGTATAGTTGTTAGTATGTTGGTTTATTTCGGTCAAACCTTGTAAGCTAAATTAGAGGAATTTTTACTCTTACCCTATAGATCTGAAGTTTTAAGGTTTGGCTCCAAACAACGTAACTCCTCAACGGGGAAGAGCAAAGTCACATTTTTAGTCATACAATATAAAAGCGTCATTTTAGTTTCTAAGCTATCCATTTACGTTAGGAGTATGTATAAATATACCTAACAAATATTAAACGAAGAGGAACACATTCGTGTCCAAGGATAACTCCAAAATATTCAGACCCATAGCCATGTTCCGAATTAATAACGCCCGACTTATTATCCTTAGAAAATGCTACTTAAACCCACACAAAGAGGGTCCTTAATTTGTCGGATTACGTACTGGTATTCCGTAATATTTAAACGATAAATTTAACAGGATTTAGTAAGAAATATTATCTCATTATATCCAAGGACTGAACTTTATAAGAACCCGGTGTCAAAATACGATTTAGGTAATTCGTATTTCTCGACTTTTTTGTGGTATAAACAAACTGGCAGACAGTCACCATATGGTAGATGATCCGCCGCCCATAGATATTACCAACAAAAGGCTGAACTGCCGCTAACGCGTTGCCTGCCAGGATCGAAAAACCTAGGACCAATAGTAACATTAATGTATCCCAGACAGACCAACATATATCATTTAAGAACTGCTGCCAGAAGAAGAGTGAGAAGGATGACAACTAATGGATGATTCGTTTGGCGGCGACTCAAGAGGGTGGTATCTAGCCAGACAGTAGCGATTGGGATCATATTTTAGGCCTTCACACTGTGGAAATTTCTTGGTTTCAGTGTTGTGACATCTATGGGTTATGGATGTTATGTCACAAGCAATGTTTAAATGTACAAAATACAATATCACAATACAATATTGTCAAACAAGGTATAGGTACCTGCAGCAGAGAAATGTATCATAAATAAAGTCCAATGCGAGCAAAAAAATTTTCAAAACATTTAAATAATACCTTTAACAAGAAAAGGATAATAATTTAACTTATCCGTCATATATATCTGCCAAAACTAGGATTCGATTCCGGAACCCCTAACTTCTTAGACAGGGTCACAGGGCCGTTGACCTAAAACCTTCCCTAACAGTTCCAATATCTACAACAAAAGTTTGGACAGACACCAGATGCTAAAAATTACAATTACTCAACATTCCCAAGTTATTAATAACTTGCCGCATCCGCTTTACTTGCTAACAATAATTAATACTTTACAATAGTTTACGTTTTATGAGTCAACGCCTTCACTTCATGTTATGTTCAAGCCATGTTACTTGTTAACAGTCATTTAAATGGACGTATTTCGCGTTAGTATATTAAAAGCTATTCTGTAACGTCCATTATTCTCCACTTTGGCAACATATTGGTACACCCTTGGGCTGCAGTAACCATTTAACATCAGGTGGTCCGTCTGCTCTTTTGTACACATACAGAATAAAAACATCGCATATTTTAAAACACTAACGTGGAGTAGCCATCCTTAATTATTAAGATTTTTTTAAGTGACTAGCGGGCAAAACGGCAGAAGAGTCACCTGATGTTAAGTGATCACCGATGTGCATAGACATTAATAACACCACGCTGGGGTGTTAAATAATATATTGCCTGCCAGGAAGGAAGTAATAGACGCGGGGAAGAAACAGAAACATTGTTAAAGCAAACGCAATCAATAATGACAGCAACTGACCCCAGATACACCAACACCAGACCACTTCAGGCCGGGTGACAGAAGAAGAATTGGAAGGAGGATGACTGAATGACGGGGAGAGAACGAGGACGAAAAGAGGAAGTACGTACTTCCTTGCCTCTTGCAGTCTCGTTAACTATCTATTTTTAAACTCAAAATTCATACATAGCCTAATGACTCCAATAACTCCAATAAAACACGTAACCATTCCAGACAATCCGCCAGTAACTGTCTACCAATCAACCTCATTCAACATTGCCTTGTCAATCACTTACGGTCGGCACAACATCGCTTAATTACTGTTAACTAGTCACTTACGTAATGATTTCCTTCCACGAGGTCTTTAACGGTAAGGCACCTGAGTCAGTATCACCATTCCATACCATACGGACCAAAAATCACGACATTCACCTCGCAGCGCGCTTCGCGAATGCAAAGTGAGGAGATGTAGAATAAAGAATTTACTAGAAGTGAAATTGATAGCTGTTCTTCGCTCATTATTTAGGACATATTTGGCTTTAATAATAATATATCTCATTAAGAGAGAATATTAGCTAGCTAAAATACTATGATCATTATTACGGAAACCAGAGAACTACAAAGAAATGGATGAACATATTTTAAAACAATATGATCTACGGCTTGAGAAGGTTATAAATATTAAGCCATAAATAGCCGTGACGTGGAACAGAAAAACATCAAAACCATGGAGCGAAAGCAGTCTGTCATTAGCGTCTGTCACATATCACCTGCTAACAGCTTCCTCCCGCCATAATAGTTTTGGAGCAAACATGACAAATATACCAGTTGAATGAAATACTAGTACAAAATTTGTTAAAAATCATTCAAATCAAACAAGCCTACTTAATGCTAAAATCAGCGACGTTCAATACGTTTATCCTACAAATACAAAATGCTAAGCACAATATATTTATTTTTACATACGATACATTATTCTCCATGATTCCAATCTGCACTTACATCAAATCAAAGCTTAGATAGCTTTATGATTGTTTCGCTATAATTTCTACAATATTAAAAAAATGTAAGAACATTAGTAAAGCTTTCCACTCCCGGATACATGTCATTAAGGAAGCTTTTCATTCCACTAACATGCAACTCAAGATTTTATTGGGTTTTCATAATATTCTATCTACGTTTTCTATACATCTACGAGTATATCAAATAATGGCGCAATCTCCTAGAATCTGGAAAACTTCTTGCTGTCATTACCTTGTTACATACTGCACAAAATCCATCGCTTAATTAGCGTTCAAATCGAATTTTATTCCCCGAACAGCCTAACCTTAATATATTCTTCTTGTACTCCACATTAACCAAGGTGAATGTCAAGGATTTCATATAACCCAGTGACCGCCTCTAAATAATTACCAACTCTACATTATTATGGTCCTATAGTACACCTGTCACCCGACACTATGGTAATGTGATATTGGATCTGATAAACTCGTCTACCGATATTATATACGCATGGAATTACTACGTATTGTACCTGGATATTGAATTCCCTAATGGATTCAACCCATTAGTGTATACGACGGCAGCAAGTGCGTAATTTAGAAATCTCATATATTCTTCACCACGTCAAGGAGGAGAGGTTAAATCAAGGCGTTTGTCATATGATGAACGGGAACAGAACTCCAGATCCCTAAGCCAAGCATACTTTTTACCAGGTTTGGCTTCAAATCATTATCTAGCTACTGTTTAGTATGGGCCTCTCGAGACTCCACCACGCTGCTCCAATGCGAATTGACTGCTATCCAATGAGAACAACCGTCGGCTTTACTTGCTCTCAGAAACACGTTAGCTTCTTACTTAACCAGATCTGATAAAAGTGTTAACATTGCTGCAAGCACACCCCATCGACAAGTCCAACAGGTCACAAAGATGTAATTAACTCTAAATTACTACAGCCATAAAGATGCACTATTACTTTAATTCCAGATAGAGTCTCTCGCCTCTATGTTGGTTTCCAAACTATTTTATTTTATTTTATTCGGAAAGCTTACAGTGTCAATCAATAGGATACAACATGTTACTTATTGTTTTACAAATTACACCTATGCATCAACTATCTTAAAACAAACTAATGAGTACGCATTTCTCCATGAGTTAATTTTTTTTTAGTTACTTGGTCTGAATTCTGTGTTACAATTAACCGTATATTCTGGATCGTCGATAATTCGGTCATAGGTATTGTTCGCAGCCTAAGAGCTATAATCAAAACATGGAAGTTTTGTTATTTAGTTTAGAACATGAAGTCCAAAAGCTTTTTTACGGGTTACTCACGATTATTGTTACTTATATATTTTAGTTTTTATAAATGTTTACTGTCCAGGATAATGAAAATTTAAAATCATTTATTATGAATTCCAAACTTTTTTAAGTACATGCCTTAAACAACTCTCTGCTGAAATACCACGCCCACACATCACTGCCTACACATACTGTAAAAAGATATGTACGTATTAGGAAATAATTATCATTTGCTTTGGTGATGGAAAAAAAATGTGATGTCCGACGCACCTGAGAGTGAGAGTGCCTCATAAAATTCTCGTTGCCTCTCCTGTGGACAACGGCCTGTACCCTTCACATTGTGAGTGGAGATTCAAACCTAGCTTGACCCAGGCAACGAAATCCCCAGTGGGAATCTATCTGTGGGAATAGATTCCCAGAAGATTGTACCAGAGGGTTTGGAACCTAGGCCCCTATGTTAAACACACGGAAAAATATGTATAAGCTTCATTGACGTAAGAAGTTACATAGGTATCATTGGCATAGTACGAATTTAAGGAATTACTGATAGTATCTTCAAAATATTACAATAGTAAACTGAATAATATTTTTCAGTTGGCTCCAACCCGTTGATCACCCGCTACTGAGCACAGGTCTTCTTCTTAGATTGAGGAAGCCTAGAGCATACTCCGCCACGCTGCTCATACGCTGATGGACGTGTTGGGGCCCAACCCAAGTGTTGAAAGGTTTTATGGCGTCTACAGGCCTCTGACAAGGCTTAAGCATCACCCATCTTCCTAACTATCGGTCCCGCTGTTGCTTAACTTTTTTGAAAAAGCAGCCTGGCCATCAATGTTTTTTTTTTACGAATCCTTTTAATAAATATTTTTAAGTAATAAAGCAAGTTCCAGCTGTAAAATTAAGTCTTACAGTGAAGTGGCTAGTATCAAACTTGTCAGCTAGGCATTCGTACGTCTCGAAGGAAACTTGGTCGATCAATCACAAGCACAGCCATCAGACGGTGACGCGGCAACACGACGAAATTGAGCTATTGCGTGTCAATATGATTTAAAACATAGCGCGGGATAATTTATGGTCCCAGACTGAGCTAACGCTGATCTAAAGCTCGGGTGAATTTTGTTGGTAAATTTCTACGTAGCCCAAAAGTATTATGCTGTTGGTATTAAACACTTATAAATCTACTTATATCGCAAATGCGAAAGTTTATAAAGTTTTTTACTCTTGCACGCAAAACCTGCAGAAAAGGTCTGAATGAACAGATATACCAAAATCCGGAATAACACAGAATATTTTTATCAAGACAAGCCGGGCTCTAAGAATCTTGGGATCTAGTAAACAATAGTGTCTCCAAGGGCCCTAAAGATGTTGGATATGTAACCCACACAACCCTTCCAAATGACCCCGATCATCACTTAAATCTCTGATGCGTGAAATGTTTACACACTCATACCTTAACCACTTATCCTAGGTATTCCACGTATCGCCTACAGCAGCTCATCATAAATGACGTCACGTCCCATCAAATCACCGGGACCCAGTCTCACCGAGTTCCCCGCATGACTCAAACATGAGCAATTCGCAAACCATAACCTAAAATCGGAACGTTTAATTGGTTAACAAGGTACAGACGGTATTCCACGGACTGCCCCCGCGTGGGACGCGCGTCCCCCACCTGAGGAAGTTCAATTACGACCTGTCAAAACGTACCGGCAACCATCGACTCGATGTGACGTAGATTTGTATCGATAAACACAATACTTTGTATTACAGTTACCATAATGTGGTAAAAAAGCAGAATCTACACTAATATTATAAACCGGAAAAATTTTATTGTTTGTTTGAATTGAATAGGCTCCAAAACTATTGGACCGATTTTTAAAAATCTGTTACCATTAAAATCCTACATTATCCCTGATGAATATAGGCTATATCTAATACGAGAAAAAATAAGGAACCGCGTGAAAATTTCGATAATGTAACCCAACGTGTGAAAAAAAATCCTTATATCGCGTACGCTGCGATAATGCATAACATGATGTACTACTGTTTTACAGAAGACATCGTTATCTGTAGATAAGTCCGCGATACCATATGTCTAACTGTTATAGTAACGTCACAATAACTACTTTTTTGTGGTAACTGGTACTTCCGAAGCAAAGCGAGGGCAATTTCTAGTTACTTATAAAACCGAAGCGCTCATAGTTCGTCGGCTTGTATCGATCGTAGGTGGCACTGAGACAAATGTCTTCTGTCATCGCTCACTTCAGTTACTACATCAATGTTCACACCAAACTCTAGTTCAAAAACCTATAGAATGACATTTAGTGTAGAAAAATATGGAGTCTGTTTTCTGCAATAAATGTCATTCATGCATTCATGAATATCAGCCAAGCGTTTTTGAACTAGAGTTTGGCTTGACGATAACAGAAAAGACTCGAAACCGTGATCGGAAAACTTAAGCAACAGCTGACGAAGTGCTTCTGTGCATCGGAGGACACGTAGAGCCGTCGGTCCCGGTTATTGTCAGACTATCGTCAGATAGCATATTTTAAGCCATGCAGTACGCCTATAAAGTTTCACCTCTTGGGTTGGCCACTACCTTCTCCGCTTATTCAGCAAGCTTCACCACGAGCAGCAAAGATTCGCTACGAGATGAGGTGAGACCAAATTTTGATGAATAAAGAAAGCTTATTTATTTAACTGGATCTCCATCCAACTCCTCCCTATTTACACCTTAAACATTCTAGTCAAACTTAATTGCCATTCTAATATGCCATTTAACAGTTGAGATAGTTCAGCTGAAGTAATAATTGTCTGGTACAGAAATGAAAATAAAAACTGCTATGAAGGTAAGTGTGGGAGGCGCTAGTGTATATCTACCATTTTAGAATAACACCACTTGAAACCTTAACACCTGTATCCCATTAAGTACGGCAGGACACTCTCGACCTGGTAGTTTCCAGCTGTCGGCAGCTAAATACATGGTTTTTGCCGATTAAAATCATGCCAATTTTCCATATCGGCGATATAGTACGACGAGTTTCGACGTTTTTTTTTATGTAGAATAAATTATTTCTTGACATCGATCCCACCTGATCGAAAGTGGCGATGATGTTATGATATGGGCAAAAAGGCCAGAACTCTTAAGAGTGACTCGAAAGAGATACGTCCTTTTTGTTTTCCGTCGTCTCAATTAATGACGTGCATAAATTAAAATATCGCAAAAATATGTAGCCTTCATTAAAAACACTTGGTATATTTTAGCAAGGCAAATCGTGACTGAGGGGAATTTATAAATGTAAT
>DWJZ01010609.1:0-10025 GCA_018249125.1 Asbolis capucinus
TCAATATTACGACCGATCATTCATCCCCGCGCACCTGCGTTAATTTTTTCCCCCGATTACTTACAATCGACGCAATCCGCCAGGCCATGAACCGAGCTTTATAGATATTTATTATCACTAGAGTATATTAAATCGCTTCGGCTAGCAACACCAACCGACCGTGCCCGGCTAATTAAAATTCCACTCGAGACCGCCAACTGATAGGGCATAAGTGCATTAAAAGGATATGAGATGCTCATAATAAACTTTGCCCACACTCGTTAGTTGGGTACTGTTATATTATTACGGTACTTTTATAGCTACTTTAGACGCTTACACACTCATTCTCCGCAGCGGGACTCCTTATGTGTGGGCAACACAAGTAACAGACTATGTTCGAGAAGAAACATTCATCTTTAACATAAATGTATAATAATATTTTTTTTCGAGTAACAAGGACTCATATGTATATGTTCGTATTAAATATATATGGAGGACAGAATATATGTATGTGTAGGACAGGCGTTCGTTTGGAATCGAACTGGACCAGCGCGAGGAACTAAGGATCAATACCAAATAGACTACAGAAACGTTAAGTTTAATAAATAAATAAATATCTTAGGACAACTCACACACGGCCATCTGAACCCAAACTAGCTTGTACAATAGTGATCAGACAAATGATAAACAAAAAAAATATATAAATTTAAATAAATACATATGTATTTATTTTCTCACCCAGACACAGAACAAACATTCCTGTTCATCACAGAAAAGTTTATCCTGGGTGGGAATCGAACTGACAACCATCGGCATTGCAGTTAGGTACACTAACCACTAGACCATCAGGCCTGTCGAGTGTGTTAAGCATAATTTAATTATTGCAAGTGATTAAGTTACATTGTGACATATACGTATTTAACATAATGTTATTTGAATAACTTAATACGTAGAGTACAGCTCAGTCAGCCACGTGCTTTATCCAGCATTGTTTTAGTCCAAATCCGCCAACTCACCTAAATCCTATTACGAAAATATACAGCTAACATTCGCATAGCTCGAAACAAACTTGAAACACATTAACATAATCAGTACAGTTTAAGACAAAGCTCTTGTATGCAAATTCACCCACATCAAAGTAGGCATTGCATGACACTAAGCAAGTTCACGAATACATTTGCGCTGCAAATTCTAAGCTTATGCATGAACCAACGGACGAGATCTCGTATGAAGGCACTAAAGACGATTTATCAACTGTCTTAAGAATAAAGTAACGTAACTAGATATCAGAGAAAGGAAAATTTTACCTACATGTAGAACAAAACTTCATCAAATTGTGATAGGTTAGAAAACCGCCCTCGTACGAAAAACCGTCGAAAAAGTGCACCAGTTAATGTTTGCGACTTTTTTAATGGCAAGATGCATACGATTTGCAATGAGGTTAATTATCCAAAAAATAAATATTGATAAATATAACAAAATGATCACAATCTCATTAAATCTGAAAACTATTCCATCACAGGCACTTCTGATCCGGCTTCAGTGACGTTAAAATAAGTACAATATAAAATCCTTAGTAACTATAAACATAAAGATATGTCAGAAACGCAAAGACAATGTAATTCAGAAGACCAAAAAATATGAAAGACACAGGAGCATAAATCCATTTAGTGGTTCCTAAGCACTCAAGGTGCCGAGAGGTTATTTCAACGGCAATAAATCAACCGGTTGACAATATCGAGCGTTGACAGCCGTGTGACTGATGCAACACCATTTGCCACAACCGAGGATAGAAATAAAAACGTGAACCTCCCTCACAGACCAAATTGTATTGTGCTGTTGGCGAAATATGGAGCAAGATAAAATATAGAGGACCCATCTATTATCGTCACAACTGAAGGTCATTTCTCTAGGTGACCATAAAATGTAACGTAACCAACGTTAGTAATAATTTTTACACTCACGTTTCGCACGAAGTGACCATAAAATAGAATCTAAACCTACACGATTTCTGATTTTTTCACCTAATTATGGAACTAATTGGGAATACCTTGGATGTTAATAGTTGGGTAACAAAAATAGATAAGATTTATTGGATTGATAGTGCCACCTAACGGTACAAGTCCGAACTGCTCCAGTAACAGCAGGATACCGCTCAATCAATCTTTATAAATTCATACGAAGTAGTTTGTCGCAGGCTATCATGGTCGCCTACATCGAAATAATGTCTTCCGATCCTTGTAACTAAGCCCTGTCACTGATGCATATTTTATATCGCATGTGGGTGTGCTTTACATTCAATGGAATTCTGTGTCTCAATTCACAGATTTTCCACATTTAAAAACAGTTCGAAGTTAAATAATTAAGTTGCCCAATTTCAGTAGGTAGTTATGAAGCTAACGCACGAGTTTAACTCCAGGGAGACAATAACTACTTATAATGCAATGGAGCTCCCAGTTAAGCGGTAATATCAATAAAGGTCACAGAAAGTTGAGTAGTTCATGAGAGCCAGCGAAATTTATACCAACAAAAATTCCTATTGCAGAATAAAACTTAAGTAAGATTATGCTACTAATTGTGCCATTAAAACGAATTTACCTGCAAAGGAAATCCAACGGTTAAATGAGCCAATATAATTATACGGGCTGGTTCTCCAAAAGATTTCGTAGTAAATTGTTCATTAACATTTGCATATTTTATGAAATAACTACAGCATAGGTATAACATTTTATTAAACACTGCAGTTGCCTAATACCAAAGTCATGGATTGTAGAAAACCTAACATAATTATCTTTTAATCGTGATGATAACATAAGAAACGGAGTTCAAAGTCTGTCCACAATAGCCGGGTTTAATTTCAGGAGTAAATTAATTAATAACTTAAAGATCCATCCATACTAAAGATTTCATTGCATGTATAGGTACGATATTTTATTTTCACCGTGTCAAATAACATGCCATTTGTTCGCTGTACATATAATGCTCTAGCTAAAATGTATTCAATATTATATTAGCCATAGTTTATCGGCATTGGTTTCACTGGCAAGATTGATTGTACTTTACCTCAAACACAATAGGTTTGACGACCTTGTCAACCAAAATATCCAATAATCGATTGATGAGCTAATAGCAAGTGAATGAGACGTAACTTTTACACAAAATATATTACATATTAATACATACATATCAATACGACCTAAAAAGATTTAAATACAGAATGGATACCCTTGGATTATAATTATGCCAGCATCTTATATTACCTTTATTATTACACTAGCTTTTGTCCGTCTTCGTCCGTGTGGTAGTGGCGGCGGGTGGTGGTCAAAATGATGCCTTATGCCATATGTGAATTACTTGCGAATGTACGATACGGTTAATTTAATACAATTTCATATGCTAAGCACTCCGTTTACCACGCGCCCCGCCTCCCGATTGCCCGAGCGCCCGCCGGTTCATCATTTTATTATATTTATATATTATCTTATTTTTTTTAAGTATTTATAAAGCCTATATCACTCAGTGATAACGTAACATTCTAATGGTAAATCAATCTTTGAAATCGTAATAGTACTTTTTGAGTTTATTGATTACAAACTTACAAAAATATAAATCTTTTCTGTTTATTATTATTATAGATTACCTATACGATTCTATTACTAAACAAAATAACATGAACTACAGTTAGAGAACTACAATTAAAACCATATAACATTCTAGATGAATTAAATTTAACGAATCGACAAGAAATTAATCAATATTTAAAATTATACCCACTGTTTTTTTTTAATAATTGGTATCAAACTTTTCCATAACACAAAACAAACTCGGGTGAGTTGCTTTTATCCTAAGACATCGGACAATTTAAACAACTGCGGGCGGAAAGAGCATGAAAATTTGCGGCAAAAGCTTACTTAATCATTTATGTGCTTCGCGGGGCACGTAAAACCAGCCATTTGTTGTCGTGAGACAAAAAAATTTAATTAAGTCAAATATGATTCCAAGTAATGTCATAATGCCAGCGTTAAATAAGACATCATCTTCCTAAAACTCCATAATTAAATAATTTCTCAAAGAGTCTCCAACCTCACCTCGAAGATATGCGCTGACCCAGAAAGCAAGTTAAGTGCCGCGGACCGAGGGAGTGGCAAACGGGGCGTGAATTTCGATTTTCTGCACATGATGCAAAATTAACGCGGTTAATAAAACTTCTACCTTCAACTCTTAACTAGTTTTAGAAGAGTATGAATGTACTCCATATTGGTTTGGATTTATGGATTTCAAAAAAATTCACTGATTATCGTCATGGTTCGAGGTATGGGTAGTAAGAATCGGCTGATAATATTGTAAGCTTAGTGGGCTACTCACTTTATTTTAAGCAAAGAATTTGACAAATTGACAGGAAAGCAAGACCGGAGTATCCTTAACTTCTCCACTTACTTCTAAACGTAACTACTTTGCTGTCGTTCTCACGTTCTAAACTTACCTGACTGCGACAGAATTGCAAATATTTCTTACATCAAGATACGACACGATAAGTGGAACTAAGGAAACCCCTTTAAGGCATCTGCTTCACTTCCTAACCTACATACATAAGCCGTCCGATCCGGTTTAACGGACGTTGCCTTAGAAAAACTAAGACTATACGGGATTACAGCTTGGTCAAATGATGCATCCATTTCAGGAGGAAAGATCTCACTTCACATGGTTACACCCTTTCCATAAATTGACTAATAGTTGCCAGTAGTATTATGCAAACAAATTGATTATTATTTTCAAATTTTCGTTCTATATTATTGTAGACTTACGTTATTATCACATGCCTTATTGTTAATTACATTATTAACGCATACTTGGATTTCCCCAATAATAATACAATGTCAATTATTTATAACGAAATTCAAGGAACTGAGGATTTTTAACGTTATAGAGAGTTATCGTTATATGAAGTTAATGAACAATATGTGGGTTTTAACGTGAACCAAACAAGTTGTGCCACTTCTATTTTATAAGGAAATTATCGTTGTAAAGGATAACATTATAAAGTTTAAATAATCATTCTTAGGAAAAGAAAAAGGACATAAAAATTACTCAAACCACAAAATATCAATAATTGTCGAAACTTAAAAATGGATGAAAATGGAAATCGCATATATAAAAAATACCCCGGCTTTCACGGTCCAAAAATATTTTAGAAAAGAAAACCAGGTAGGTATCCCCTTAATAATAATTGGTTCCGGCATCCTCTCATCCAATTACATTATTTTTAAATCCATCTTACCGTCTTTGAATCCCTGAAAGCAATCTGCAAATTACCATCCCATCCATCGTTAAAGTATCCGAACTCAAAATAAAGAAGTTACATTTCATGGGCTAAAACAAATAAAATACGCATAAACCGACAATTTTGTCGAAATTAATTTTCGCCTTTGCAAGTCTGCGGGAGATAAAACTTCAAAAGAAGTATAATCAGCTGCCTAAATTCGTATCTGCGATGAAGGTTTAATGGGTATCATTTTCACCGCTAAATCTTTTATGTGTGACTGTAGGGTTACCTCAACCGAATAGTGTCTAAGGACATTAATTAATAGATAGATATTACAACAGCAGATTAGGTGAGATTAGATGAATTTAGTACGATTTGTCAAAGAGACATTTGTCATTAATCATTAATCCATCATCAACCATTAGTCCTACCCTAATCTAGTTTGCACATTCAGTAATGAAGTTAGTACTTGTCACTATGAGAGCTGCTTACAACTTGTTTAGCCGCCTAAATGAGTTCTACAGTTAATGCTGTACACAAATTCTCTCTTCAAATTACTGTATTGGAGGTTACGATGCTATACCATGAAAACCACAGTGTATACTGTGCAATATCATTTGCCAATTATTCATAACGCGTTCTGCTACAGCCAAATCTGAACCAACATAATAAGATTTAACATCAGATTTAAATTGTATACTAACAGGACACGCACACCTGTAACCAGCGTATAAGCTAGTTTTATTTCGATCAACTAAACCAAAAAACCAACCAAAATTCCTATACATTCACACACGTCACACATTCTCAAAGTTATTACACATGCAAGCTTATGAAGCTCGCTATTTATACCTGTAGCTCCATTTCTTTAGAACTACTAAACCACACCTATGAGTGGGATTGGAGACAAAAAATCTATTTTCATTTATTCGATACACTTTCTACGATGAATCATACATTCATATCATTAATCAAGTTATTGCACAAAATTCTCTTTATACATGCCTTGATAAATAACTTCAATTTTCTCAAATGGGGTCCTATTAACCTTATAAATTTTCAATTAGGATTAACGATCATATAAAATAAATAGTTTACGTAACTTGTTGACGTATCTCCGATCAGATAATTTAGTCGATTGTGTACTTTTTATTCCATTCTCTATACATGTTTACCTTTCATAGACTTACTGCTAATTTTTCTAACGATTTGTCATTTCATAGGTGATCAAAATGGTAAAAAAAATCAAAGACCCAAAACTACCAATATTTATGCGAACATTTACCGATGTCTACATATGTCTAGACTTCGACCCATTCCTTAATTTGCACCAGAATATAATATTATGATAATTAAGATAATATGCTCCGAAGCAGTTGCTAGTTGTCACTCGAGATCTACTTATGGGTTGCCGCCAAGTTTTATTTTTACAAATTCTAATAAAAATAGAAAATCCTGATGGTAGCAACATACAGAGACACCGAAATGCTCCAATTCGCCACAGTTTATTAAAAACGCCGGGGAACCTGAATGTCCATTTGCACAGTTTCGTGTGACTGACAAATTTTCACGGAATTTTCTTTTCATCGCCGTGCCGGGTCGAGAATTGCCGCCATTTATCTCACTAGATCATTATGAGGCAGCTTCGTTTTGTGTCTTCGTTTAAATATTTATGGATTCTTTAAAAACACCTTCTATTTGAAAGGATTTTAATTCAGGTGTTAGCAAAGATCTATCGTGGGAAAAACGCTTTCCCCAGAGTCTTTACAAATTGAATTGTTTTCTTCTATCTCTAAATTGCAAAATGGTGAATCAAATTTGTCAAATGAAATGTAAAAATTAAAATGCGTTTTTTTTACCAAAGTTAGAAGACGATATTTATAGTTACAGTTAATGACGAATATTTTAAAACACTAGTACAAATATCACCCTCTGTCAGTAAAAATAAACTGGCAGAGGAAAATGGAGCGAATCTTTTTTGTCATATCGAAAAATATTTTACCCCTGGGCTGATAACGATTCGTTCGGAAATATGTACGTACGTACTCTAGACGAATTTGTGACAATCCCAATACATTTTTTTCCATTTTGCTGCCATTTTGACATTTCACTGACACTCGTATGGAGCATACTAACATGTAAAACATTTGATTGGATAAAATCTAGCTTTTGTTTTTCTGCGGATAAAATAAAATTGTTAGATTACCTACGTATTCTTTTATTATCTATGTACATAGATAGGTAGGAAGGTTACTAAGTGAATGATCATTATATATTTAAAAAAGTGAAGTACCTCAATAGCCGCGTATCCCAAGAGTTCAATTAGAATTTAATTACCTTCCGACTAAATTATAATTCTTTAATAAGGAGCGACAGAATAAAATATAAAAAAAGGCAATCATGATTTAATTAAATTTGAAAATCTACTAAATGAGATTTTATGAAATGATTATAACAAACCTTATTAATGAACAATCAGAATGTACTAAATATTTTAAAAAAAATACAGCGTGTTCCATTTAACCTTGGCTGTATTTTACGGAAACGAAGGTACATATTACATCAAAACACGAGACCAATTATTATTAAACTAGTTCATTTGAAAATACGTCAACAGAAGCGAGTATACAATATCACAGTGCGTTTAAACCTCTAATGGCCGACTTCCTTTGACCCACGCCCTTATTTACAATGTTGGTCCCTGAAGACCAGTAAAATAATGGAAATACCTACTTTGCCGTAGCAACATCAATCATTCATATACCTACCTATTACAGTTTACGTGGTTCTTTGTTTTAATAAATTACTGGTAATTGTAAAACCTAGTAAGTACTCTTTCAGTCACATTATCGTCCGAAATTGACGCTTTCCACCTGCCTGTGGGAGTGATATCGTGGAATGATATGGAAATGTGTAACAGGGAAACGGAGACACCGTATTTGATTTGACCAAGGAGTTCGCGTTATTTACTTGATAACAAAAGTAATTGTATTATTGACGCAAATGTTCAACAGTTCTTGAAAACTTTGAAGTCAAGTGTTTAAGTTAACACTAGTCTATTGTCTTAGCTTTCCCTCAAATTAAACAAAATTCTTCAGTACGAAAATGCCTCAATCCTGCAGTTAAATAAATACACATTTTTTTAAGAATAATAATTATTTTTCAATTATTATTATTTTTTAAATCCTTTTTGCAATCATGCTATTTGCATGGTGACAAATGGATAAAGTGTATTAAAACGAAAAATAATAAATTATAAAAGTATAACACAAAATACTTCAATAGATCGAAAGAGTATGAATTTATGAATGATGTTGTATGTTGTATTTTTACGTGGCTATATATATTTGAAGTTTTTTGTATTTGTTCATTGATCAAAACTTAGTTTAATAACTAATCTGCGACCTGCAATCTGCGACCCATAGTTATTACCCTATGTGTATTGATGTTTACGGATCGGTGGCATGAACAACACAAGTAACACTTATGACCCGAGAACAAACATTCATATATCACTTAAATATCCGCCCAGCTAAAGCTAAGTTTAATTATTGCTCTGGCTTCAGGTGCTAGGCTTAATGCTTTGGTTTTGATAAGTTGACACCACGCATTGAAACGTTTGCTAGCGCCTAACTAATTATCTAGCATGGGAAAACCTAGTACATTTATCCATGCAATGTTAACTTCTATAACAGGACGTGGCATAGAGGAGAGGAGTAAAGAACGCTTAGCACGAGAGCTTGGTATTCGTTAGAAATACACAAGTGACGCATTGTGACAGTGCGAGGTCGCGTTAGTCACTTCGCGTCACGTCGGACACCATCTGTTATGTTTACACAATAAATGTACTGAACCGAGAGCTTTCTACTTATGATTGACGCTATATTTTAATGGAATATAAACATGCAGTAATTTCACACATAAGTTTTAGATGGAATGATGTGTTAGGCTTATGTAGACCATCAAACATTTTTAAATACTGTCATTTTCCGCGTCGTTCTTAGCTAAGCTCAGAACATCTGTTTAAGATCAACGAAAAAAATTATTGCCATAAATCCAAATTATTAACATTTTTCTAAAAAATGCTGACGTTAAGTCAATTCCAACACAAGGCTCCCGTGTTAAATTCCTTTAGGAGATCACAGAGCTAATAAAACGAATAACAGCTCTAGCAACCTTCCAAAGTAAACAACTGTAAACAACGAAGATTTGGCGCGCGATACAAATTAATAAGAGATAATTCCGTTGAAATACATTTGGGAAGCGTCATAGGAGAAATGGGTTGAGCCGAAATAATTTTGTGTCACGTAGATTGACGTATGCGTGAATGAGAATGAACAGAAGCAATATTTAAAAGGAAAATTACTTTAAATTAACTATAATAAAAACAATTACTGTTAACGTATTCGTGTATAATTAATTTACTTTGCTTTGTAGAGACTCAAGGACTCGTTATTTATGATGAAAGCCGTGTCTTACAGTAGGGCACTAATAATAGGAAACTGTTGTGGACGACTTCCAAATGAATTCTCAATATGGGCAAGATTTTGATAAATTATATTAATGAATGAATCTTTTTTTTTATACCTTTGGACAACTCACACACGGCCATTTGACCCCAAACTAAGCGTTAGCTTGTGCTATGGTGATCAGATGACTGATTAACATACATACATATATACTTTTTTAAATACATAAATAGATATTTCAATTACACACCCAGACACAGAACAAACATTCCTGCTCATCACAGAAAAGTTTGACTTGGGTGGGAATCCAAAAC